>BQNB010053747.1:0-39853 GCA_026074375.1 Tanacetum coccineum
CTTTATGAACCAGATCCTAGAGACCAACTATGGGCGCTTCAAAAATATATGCATGATCCCTTGGAATGGAGGCTTTATGATACATGTGGTGTTCATCATGTATCTACTAGAAGAGGACATGAGATTTTTATGCTAGTGGAGAAAGACAATCCATTGAAAAAAGGACTCACAACTGTGATGCTATGTAACAAGCTGCAAGTGGACCATTATTTAGAAATGGCTAATGCACTTCTAAGGAAAATATATAGTATAGCAAATAGTCCAAGATGACAAGATGTTTTGAAGCATCCTCTCCAGGTTAACATTTGATTCTAGAAACTTGATTTGAAGATGAAGTATCAAGTTTAGGGGAGGATTGTTAGAAATAAAATGTTCTAAGGTATACTGTTAGTAAGGATCATTCCCACTGCTAGAGTATTTTCCCACTGCTAGTAAATTATATGTTTCCACTGCTTGAAGGTTTTTCCACTGCTGAAGTCTTTCTACTGCTGTCTAAGGATAAGGATTACTCAAAGTCAAATGCGCGTTATTGTTATATTTAGAATATATTTTGTGTATATCTCTTGTATTTAGGAGATCCGGTTAGGTCTTATCTTGTACAGGGCTCCTTGTGCTATAAAAGGAGTCCTTAGGTTAGAGTAGAAAAACACATCTCTGATATATATTCTCTCATAGCTTTAAGGTTGTGTAAACCTTAGTCCTGGTTGAGTACTCGTATTATTACATCAATAATATTAAAGCTTTTTGTGTAACTCATTGTTCAATTCATTTCACTGTTCCATTCATTTCATTGTTATTCTTCTTAATCACTAAAGGTTAGATTCCGCATAACCTTTGATGAAATATCTTAACAAAGTTTCTCTCATTGTTAGTTTGGATTTATCCAAGGTGACAATAACCTTACAAGCTAAGGCATTAGATCCGAGTTTTGGGATCCAACAAGTGGTATCAGAGCTTGTTGAGAAACTTTGATCAAAGAAGTATAACACACTTACCTCATCACCAAATCACAAACATAAATGGATCCATATAATCACCCAACTCCTACTTCTACTAAACTTCCAATTCTTGACACTGGAAAGTTTGAACAATGGAAGTTCAGAATCCAACAGTACCTACAACATGAACACTATGCTCTATGGGAAGTCATAGAGTTTGGTGACTCCTATAAAGCTCCTCTAGAGGAAACAGGCAAAGGTTTAGCTGGTGAAGTTTCTGCAAAGAAGAAGGGAAGAACTGTGGCTATAACTGCGGAAGACATGCAGAAACGGAGAAATGATGTCAAGGCAAGAACTACTCTATTATTGGCTCTCCCTGATGAACATCAGTTGAGATTCAGCAAATATGAAACTGCCAAAGAATTGTGGGAAGCCATTTTGAAAACCTTTGGTGGAAATGAAGCCACCAAAAAGACAAAGAAGAATCAGCTAAAGCAGCAATATGGTAACTTTAAGGCTGAAGGATCAGAGACACTTGAATAAACTTTTACAAGGTTACAGGCTATTATAAGTCATCTTGAGTTCATGGACGTTCCAATTGAACAGGATGGCTTAAACCAAAAGTTTTTGTCAAGTCTTGCACCAGAATGGCTTGTATACACCATAGTTTGGAGAAACATGGATGATCTAGACACAATGAGTCTGGATGATGTGTATAATCATCTCAAAGTCTATGAACCTAAAGTTCAAAAGAATGCAGGGGAAAACTCTTAAAATATGGCTTTCATTTCTTCATCAAATACCAACAGTGGAAAAAGTGAAGTTGCCACTGTTCAAGGAGTTTCCACTACTAGAGTTCAACCTGCTAGTGTTCAAGTTTCCACTGCCAGTACTGATGTTGCCGCTGCCAATCTTAGCTATGATACTATTTGTGCATTCATAGCTACTCAGCCAAATGGTTCTCAAATTAAATATGAGGACATCACTCTGATTGATGATGATGATATTGAAGAGATGGACATAAAGTGGAACTTGGCTCTGCTAAGCATGAGGGCTGATAGGTTTTGGAAAAAGACTGGTAAAAAGATTACCATTCAAGGATCTGATGTAGCTGGTTTTGACAAATCAAAGGTGGAATGCTTTAATTGCCATAAGATGGGTTATTTTGCTAGAGAATGAAGATCACCAAGGAGTCAAGACAGAGGAAAGAAAGAAATCTACAAGAAGGATCCTAGGGTGGAAGAACCTGCTCCTAAGGCAATGATAGCCATTGATGGCATTGGATGGGATTGGAGTTATATGGCCGAGGAAGATGAAAACCATGCTCTTGTGGCTGATGAAGAGGAAGCTCCGATAGAATATGCTCGTATGGCCAAATCTAGCTCAAGTTCAGATAATGAGGTATATGATGATTCCTTTTGTTCTAAATCATGTAGGAAAAACACGAAAAACCTCAATAATGAAATTATCAAGTTAAATGAAGAAGTTATTGATTGTGAGACTGACTTGTATAAATACAAAAGAGGTTTATCACAAGTTGAGGCTAGACTTGTTGAATTTTAAAAAAATGAGATTAAATTCTGTGAAAGAATTAGAGTCCTTGATAGAGATTTAGAGCTTAGAGATAATAAAATTGAAAATCTCAGGAATAAACTAGACGAGATAAAGAAGGAAAAAGAAAGCATAGATTTTAAAATAGAAAAATTTGAAAATGCTTCAAAAAATCCAGACAGTCTCTTGGGGAATCAAAGACTAGATATAGATAAGAAGGGTTTGAGATTTAATGAGTATAGTGCTGTGCCACCTCCTCCTGCACAAGTCTATTCACATCCCAAGAAAGATTTATCTTGGATGGGTTTACCTGAGTTTGTTGATGACACTGTTACTGATTATAGTAGGCCTACACCAAGTGTAGATGTGTCAAAAGATGTTAGTGCCTCTTCCCTTGAATAGGGAGGATCATTTGATAAAGTTGTATCAAAACCTATGATTAGGTTTGTAAAAGAAACTGGTTGTCCTAGTGTCTCTAAAGATAATAATACTAAAAATCCTAGGAAACCAACTGTGAAGTATGCAGAGATGTACAGGAACACCTCACAAAGTCTTAAAGTTAGGTCTAACAATTTTGGTCCTCCAGTCATTGAGGATTGGGATTCTGATGATGAAAGTGAAATTGAATCCACAACTAATAAAACTGATAGACCTAGCATTGAACTAGTAAAGATGAATCAGTCTACCAGGGAAATAGTAGAAAAGAAAGAATCATCTAAACAAAATAAAAATCATCCTAGAGAGAACCAAAGGAATTAGAACAATCAAAAATCCCAAGAGCTAGGAAAAGACTTTGTGATGCAAAATAAAGCATGTTACAATTGTGGTAGCTTTGAACATTTGAAGTTTGACTGCAAACAAAATATATGGGTGGATAAGGGGAAAACCTGATCAAGGATAAACCATGACAACATGAAATACCCATCTAAACCAACATTGAATTGTGCTCATACAAAAATGACATCTCTAGTTAAACCAGCACATTCACATGTATAAAGACCCTTTGTAAGAAAAACAGCAGTTAAAAATAAAGTTTGGGTACCAACTGTTAGAACAAAATTTTCCACTATTGGCCTAAAAGTTCCCACTACTAAGCCAATAGTTGCTGCTGATAAGGGAAATAGGGGAAAAGCTGTTAAGGCCTCAGTTTGTTAGATTTGGAAACCTAAGCAAAATCAACCTGATCAAGGTTCAAATCTTAATGGTGTATCAGTGATTTTCAAGAAATACAAATACATTGATACACAAGGCAGGCCCAAGTCAGTGATGGCTTGGGTCCCTAAAGAGAATTAACACTCTTTCTCTTATTGTGCAGGGCATTCCACAGGATAATATTGATGATAAAGGATATTGGGACAGTGGTTGCTCTAGGCACATGACTGGTAACATATCCTATCTGTCTGAGTATGAGCCTTATAATGGAGGATATGTGTCATTTGGACATGGAGGAGGAATGATTACTGGTAAAGGTACAATTAAGACCGGTAAACTTGAGTTTGAGAATGTTTATTTTGTGAAAGAACTGAAATATAATCTGTTTAGTGTGTCTCAAATTTGTGATAACAAAAATAGTGTTCTGTTCACTGATTCTGAGTGCCTTGTGTTGGGGAAGGATTTTAAGTTAGTTGATGATACTCATGTGTTGCTTAGGACTCCTAGACAGCAGAATATGTATTCCATTGACTTGAAAAATATTGTCCCTCATAAGAACTTAACTTGTCTGATTGCCAAGGCCTCTGAAGATGAAAGTATGTTATGGCATAGAAGATTAGGCCATCTGAACTTTAAAACCATGAATAAACTGGTTAGGAATAATCTGGTTAAAGGTTTGCCTTCCAAAAGTTTTGAAAATAACCATACTTGTGTTGCTTGTCTGAAAGGAAAGCAGCATAAGGCTTCGTGTAAATCCAAGTTAGTGAATTCTGTTTCTAAGCCCCTTCACACTTTGCATATGGATTTGTTTGGACCTACTTCTGTCAGTAGCCTTAATCATAAATGGTATTGCTTAGTTGTGACTGATGATTTTTCTAGGTTTACTTGGACTTTCTTTCTAAAATCCAAGGATGAAACATTTAGGATTCTTAGAAATTTTATAACAGAAATAGAAAATCTAAAGGATCTTAAAGTAAAAATAATCAGATGTGATAATGGGGGTGAGTTTAGGAATAAAGAAATGGATGAATTCTGTTCTAGAAAAGGCATTAAGAGAGAGTTTAGTAATGCAAGAACCCCTCAGCAGAATGGTGTAGCTGAAAGAAGAAATAGGACTCTCATTAAAGCAGCAAGGACCGTGTTAGCTGATGTTAAACTTCCTGTTACCTTTTGGGCTGAAGCAGTTAACACTGCTTGCTATGCCCAAAATAGGGTTTTAGTGATTAAGCCACATAATAAGACCCCCTATGAACTCTTTAATGAAAGATCCCTTGCTATAGGATTCTTAAGACCATTCGGGTGTAATATCATGATCCTTAATACCTTGGACCACTTAGGTAAGTTTGATGCTAAAGTAGATGAGGGTTACTTTGTAGGATACTCCCTAAGTAGTAAAGCATTCAGGGTATTTAACAAAAGAACCAAGAAAGTAGATAAGAACCTGCATGTGGACTTCCTATAAAATCAACCCATTGAGAAAGGAACTGGACCTAATTGGTTATTTGATATTGATACTTTAACCAAATCAATGAACTATGTGCCAGTTGTTGCAGGAACACCTTCTACTAACTTTTCAGGTATAAAAGAAGATGCTAATCAAGTTATGAAAGAAAATGTTTCCTCTTTAAGATTCATTGCTCTTCCAAATTGGTTCCATGAGGATCAAATGGCAGCCTCTAATGATTTTACAAGAAACAGTGATGCAGTTTTAGAAAAAGATGATTCTCAAAAGGAGCAAGATAGGATTATCAGCAATGCTGATGTATCTCAAAGCAGTGGAAACACCAATCCTACTGCTATTACAAAAGTTCCAACAGCTGATCAAGTGGAGCCTGTTCTATCCTCCACAATGGAAACTGAAGTTCCCACTGTTAGTTCACATGTTCCTCCTGTAAGCTCAAGTGGCCCAAGAATCATTTCAAGGGGGTTCAAACTATCCAGAAGCACCATCTTTGGGCAATGCTATGTCCTTTGAAAACAGGTTGGAAGATTTATTTGGAGATACAACTAATACAGATAGTTCGAATAAAGTGGAAGCTGACTTAAGCAACATGGAGACTGATATTCAGATCAGTCCAACTCCCACTCTCAGAATTCATAAAGTTCATCCAAAGAGTCAGATAATTGGTCCTGTTGATACTCCTGTCCAAACCAGACAAAAGTCCAAGAATATGGAAGAACAAAGCTTCATAGCCACAATTCATCAAAAGACTAATCCTGAACTCCTACAGTATTGTCTATTTTCATGTTTCTTATCTCAAGAAGAACCCAAGAAGATCTTTGATGCCCTCAGGGATCCAAGCTGGGTAGAAGCCATGCAAAAAGAGCTTCTACAGTTTAAGATTCAAAATGTTTGGGTTTTGGTTGACTGTCCCAATGGGGTGAGACCTATTGGAACAAAATGGGTCCTCAAAAACAAGAGATATGAAAGGGGTATAGTCATTAGAAACAAGGCCAGACTGGTGGCTCAAGGACATACTCAGGAAGAGGGAATTGACTATAAAGAAGTCTTTGCACCAGTTGCAAGGATTGAGGCTATTAGATTATTCTTAGTCTATGCTTCCTATATGGGCTTTACAGTATACCAGATGGATGTTAAAAGTGTTTTTATATATGGGACTATTGATGAAGAGGTATATGTGATGCAGCCTCTTGGATTTCAAGATTTATAGTTCCCAGACAAAGTTTACAAGGTAGTGAAGGACTTATGTAGGACTCATCAAGCACCTAAAGCTTGGTATGGTACTTTATCCAAGTATTTGTTGGATAATGGCTTTTAAAGAGGTACCATAGATCAGGCATTGTTTATCAGAAAGCACAAAGGAGAGTTTTTGCTTGTATAAGTATATGTAGATGACATTATATTTGGATCATCTAATCCAAGGTTGTGCAGAGAATTTGAGGCTCTAATGCATGAAAAATTCAAAATGAGTGCTATGGGTGAACTCAATTTTTTTCTAGGCCTGCAAGTGTTAAAAAAGAAAGATGGCATCTTCCTCTTACAAGACAAGTATGTTGTTGATATTCTCAAAAAGTTTGGATACACAGATATAAGGTCAGCAAATACACCCATAGATCGGGAGAATCCTTGGGGAAAAGATGGAACTGGTAAAGATGTGGAACTTCATTTGTATAAATTCATGAAAAGAGACGATGTTTGTCTTTTATGAGAAAACAAACTTTCGTTTACGAATTATGTTGCAATAACACAATTAATCAGAACATAGAAAGTTCAAATTAGTATTTTCGATAATTAAATTCTTAATAGAATTAACTACCCAATTAATTTACTAATTAAGACTAAGATCCAACTTGACCTCCTACTTATTAACCAGAGGTCTGACCAGTGAATAAAAAAATAGGGCAAGAGGTAAGCGACGTGCGTTAATTGCATTGTTAATGCAACTCTTAGATTTATGAGACACATGACTTTAGTAAATCATATAGTAATGTCATGTACATGTTTTGTCTCATCTTATGCCTCGGGTCCGAGGTCTGACCAGGTAACTCGATTTAAGTCGACCAAAAGAGAACGTGCGAAAATTGACAAAGGTCTGACCAATGGAAAAAATTCGCCATGGGTTGGAAAGGCCCTGAGGTCTGACCAGAGAAGACAATCCAAATGCACGTGTTCTTCATTTGGCTGGCATAGACTTAAAACTTCACATAGGGGTATACACATAAATTTTACAAAATATGTGACAAAAATCGTGTACAAGAA
Source organism: Tanacetum coccineum (assembly GCA_026074375.1). Taxonomy (NCBI): domain Eukaryota; kingdom Viridiplantae; phylum Streptophyta; class Magnoliopsida; order Asterales; family Asteraceae; genus Tanacetum; species Tanacetum coccineum. The sequence goes on from BQNB010053747.1 coordinate 7,363, forward strand.
GCATGCAAAACATCTTGTAGCACAAAGTTAAGAAAACATTTTGTTAACCTTTTTGGTATAGACATCATTTTGTCAAATGTTCTCGGTAGCTCCATTTTGGACGCACAAAGAAGCGGAGAAACAGGTCAGCGCGAAGCGTATTAAAAACCTGACTTCTTTAGGGATGCCGTAGCAAAACCCGCCTTAAACTTCTCTTGTAGTTTGTTCAACAATGGGTGAGCCGTATTTCCAATTGACTAATGATGCTATTATATGTTAAGAAACCCTTTGTTAACATTAGTTTTTATAGTTGCTAATATGGTGGGATTACAAATTAATCAAACTCTATATTGTACTCCTACATGTATCCAAAGACACAAGTAATTCCAATAATTCCCTCATATACCGAAGCATGTAGTAGGGCGGGATAAAATTAAAGATCAATTCAACCCCATACTGCGCACGTAAAAAACTCAAATTACACAAGAAATCAAATTTCATAGTTTAATGTCTGTATTAAATTTGTCTAAAACCCCGGTTTCGCAAATAACACATAACTAGTCACAAGGAGTATGCTTCATACTAGACATGTTCAATCCAAATTTCTCTATAATTATAAGTCCGTTTTTAAGAGTTTCATAAAGTCTATCTTGCAAATATTGACTAGACACATGACATATCACATATAAGCAATCAAAGCAGACATAAAATTGGATTAAAATTGAAGATAAACTCTTTATATTGAAAGCAGTAATTCATATAATGCCTCGAGTTCTCAAAAGAATCTTCCCCAATTGGAGAACCAAAAGACTCTCACTAGGTTTTTTTGCTAAAGTACCTAGATCGCCACATCCATCATATAGCATGATTGCGTGAGTCTTAAGGCCGAGATAAATCAAGAATAGAATAACATGGCACCTGAATTAACTTTTAATTTTAATCTATTCTCTTTTTATCAAGTAACATTACAATTGATTTTAGGTGTTTATTCATTATTTATGGCAAGTATTGCATATAATTGCCATAATTTTCCAATAAAACAATAAATAAATCAAGATTTCATGCAGCCCTAGCGTGTTTAATTATGTGTGTAACCCATAAAACACCAAACGAGTTGACTCGTGATGCCACTGTTGGGATTTGATAAACTGTTAACCATTAACAACCACGAGTACGCAACAGATATGGATCTAGTTCGGTACATATGATTAATACACAATAAATAAACAAAGGGGTAATAGAAACCTAACCTCTTGAAGAATCAAATTTCAATGAAATAAAGTGGATAAGTTTCCACCTCTACGAATGCTCACACAAACACGTCCAACGAATACGCCCGGATGCTAGTCCAAATTCACGTGTATCCCAAACAACCTTTATAACACAAACACCCCTGAATGAAGTACCTAAAAACAACCTTATTGTTTGTACCGAAAATCAGGAAGTGAAACCTAGGGTTTCACCGAATTCGGTTGTCACAGAAATGGGGTAGAATCAACCGAAATTCAACCAAACAAACCCTAGATCATTTCTAGCTGTTGTCACCCTTTGAGAACAATTAAACCAATGTATCAAATCTACTATAGATTTTATGGGATCACATCACACTAAAAAAACCCCAAGGGTTTTACCGAATTAGGAGATAACCGAAAAACAAGAACCCTAATTTGGGTTTTGTGAAATTCGGTTGATTATAATGGAGAGGGAGGAGATCATGATTTTTCTGAGTTTGTAGGCTATTATGGATGTGCTAATGAGCTAGAGATCAAGTCCTTTTATAGCCTCCATTACCTAATTGTGATAAGGTTATGACTCACCAAATTGATCCTTATTACAACTTATCTTTTATCCTTATCTCCTCAAATGCATATAGACATCTCTCTAGAATTATCCATATGGCCTGCCATATAACTAGGGGTCCATAGAATTCATGTCTTGGCATTTTAGGTCTCTTCGGTTTACAATTAGAAACGTTACATGAAGTAAAACGCACTCTAAGTGTTTAACGTGTGTGCCCCCTGTGACAACTCAGGTTTTAGCAGGTTAGTTAAAGCCCGTATAATTCAGTTATGTGTGTTTTATGTGCCTTATGTGTTTATTATGTGATGAGATGAAAGTACAGGAGTGATGAATCATGGTACTTGTGGAAAAGATATCGTTTAAAAGCCTTGTGTAGTTTCAAATGTAGTGTTTGTAATTTTCTGTGTAAGTACTATGTATATGTAATTTCATATTATATATATATATATTAGTTTAGTATTTTATAGGTTTTGGAGTGCTTTCTTTTTTTAGAAATAGTTAGAAATAAAAATTAGTTTGAAAATTTGTTAGAAAGTTCAAGGTTTAGTATAATAAGTAAAGGTTTTTATAAAATAACTAAATTAAAGGGGTTTTTGTGTAAATAATAAAAAATATATATAAAGGGGTGTATTGTTCGGCCGGTTATGGGAGGAAAAAAGGAAAAGAATCCCAATTGGATTATAATTTGTATTTGGTAATTATCTAAATCTTTTCCTAATCCTATAAATACAAAACCTAACTAAATCAAAAATCATTTTTGTATGGTTAGTGGTGTTAAGCATGTGTAATTAGGGTTTTAGGGTCTGTAAATTCGGAGTTTAAAAGCTGGCAGTTTTGAAGGGTCATCTTGCGAGAGTCATAACTCGGTCATATGGATAGCTTTTCTTGATTTTCTTGAGCCTAAAAATATCTACTACTTTCAAACCCCATAGGTTTCATGAATTAAAAGTGAGTGAAAGTTAGTTAAATAAATCAAACAAGATTCGTTGTCAAGGCTGAGTTTTCAGGTCAGAAAAACACCAGAAAACACGACGAGCCTAAATTATGATAGATTTTGCAGAATGGCTTCTCCCAATTTTGCAGAAAAACACGACGAGACACGATGAGTTCGAAACCAATTATGCAGCCGGTGTCTTCTCCCAACGAGTCTACCAAACTTGTTTGCATTGTAGACAACCTAAATTATGATAAATTTGCAATTATGGTTACAAAACAAGTACAAAAATTGTAAATTTGTTACAAATAGTAATGGCTGAGACTAGATTACCTGGTGACATAGGTTGTGACCGAGGTGTTCTTTTTGAAGAATCCGTCTACATTATCTGATACAGAATGGCTTGAACCATGCGGCACGTTCCGAGCCAAAACCTTTAAAACAGATAATTAACTATTATGCACAGCCACAAAAAATTTACCCAAATCGCAAAGTAAAAGTTGTTCGCATGACTTGATCAAAAAAGCGGCATAATGGGAGGGTAATTTGTTATGAAAAGTGTACACATCCAAATGGGTCGGTCGGTCAGATTTACTCAAAACCAATGTGTATCGGATATGATACCCAGGCTTATATCATTTCTATAATAATCTAACTTTCTAAATACAATGATTTGGACCCGTTTGATATTTCATATTCTGACAGTTTTTTATTTATTAACGCGTTTGACCCTTTAGTAATAAACATAACAAAAACTGACAAAGTAAATGGGTCGGATCACTTGCTGGCAATTTTCAAAAAAGGCGGTCTTACCGGTGACATTTTTTATCATTGTATCACTTACTGTAAATTGATCTACTCGCCTACATTTTGACGCCATAATGATGATACAGTTTTAATGATGATACAGTATCATACTCCTTGTAGAGCATCTAGCATTCACTCTCCAAAAATGGTAGTATGGAAAGGAGTGTTCTTGATCTGAACAGTCATCAAACCAGATCTCTATTGGTATGCCATTGACAACTTGAAATCCAAATGCCTGCAACAGCAGCAGTAAGGCCATTATATATAAACAAGTTACTTGGGTTCTTTTTAGCAGCCAAAAAAAGTAAAATGCTCTTAAGAAATTAGCTACAAAGAAATCGGTTGTGAAAGTCACCCAAGATGAGTTTTCAATGCATATATCCTCCTAAATCATTTTATTGATAACGTAGATTATCATGAACTAACATAAATTTGTGTGACCAAATAACTACCCATTTTGTCACATCTTTGTTTTGCTTGTTATCTTCGTTGAGAGATCCTTCGTATGTGTACAATGATCCATCAATGAAGGTTGGGTTTTAGCTCAAAAAGGGTCAAATCAAAATATTTATCAGAAAGGGATGTGTCAAACATGCTCCAAAGTCCAAATTTAAAGAAAACAAAGTTAGCATTTTTACGCAGCCAACACAACACATCTCAGACCCAAGACTGTTTGACCCGTTAACAAACTGCTCAACTTGCTACCTCTGTATGACTAAATATATTACTCAGTATTGTATTTTTCTTTAATGGCCATTATCTGTATGACTAAATATAAATCATGATGCACATAGTAATTCATTCTTTAGCATATAAACTATTTCAATATGTTGTTTTGTGCCTTCCTAACTTTGAAAGGTTTCCCCATGTTCGTCTTTTAAATGAACTTCATCTTCATTTTTTACATTTTCCCATTTTTAATGCACAAAACCGTGTTATTGCATATAAAGGGGTGTTGATTACCTAATGATTTCACTTTTATCAACCTTCAATAAAAACTAATCAACATTAAGTACACTTATAATGGGAAAAACACTCAATTTGATACAAAGGCATATTGATTACTAAGCTGCAACTTTCCCATTTTTAGTGCACAAACGAGTGTTATTTTAAACAAAAATATGCATATTACCTAAGCATGTAAGTTTTACAAAATAATTTGAAAACATCGCCAATCAACCTCTTTGAACCAGTGAAGGCAACCTTGATCATTTGCGATAATCATTAATCACAACATGATTCTCTATGGGAAAATTGTTTGAAAATGTATTCAACTTTTCACTTTTCGAGTGTTGTGTAGTCAACTTAATTTTTTGCTATTATATACTTAAACTTTTGAATTTCGACTTTTGTATGTATTTTGTTCACATGTAATGACCAATTTACCCTTCACGGTTAACATATCCAAAATGTGAACGTATACATCATTGAAATGTGTGCGAAAAATCTGAAATTTGAAAATAAAACCTGTGATGTTGCACAGCAGATTCTGTATTTAAAATAAGTGCGCATTAGTATTTGCATTATTTATAAGTGCGCATTAGTATTTGCATTTTTTACTTATTTAACGGGTTGAACGGCCTGAAAACTTCATTAATCATTATTTATAAACAAGTAAAAAAAAGGATAGAGCATGTTTGCAGGTCAACCTGATTCAGTCCCGACTAAAATAACCCGCTTAGCCCATTGCCTAATCTGACTACACCACTAGTTAAGATCATGTCTTACCTGTACGGCTCCCATGCCTCCATTTCTAAGGATCCACATCGATGGTGCGATTGATAAAGCATTAGCCAATGCTTTTCTGCAGTACAAACAATTGGAAAAAAGCACACATCAAGTTAGTCCTAATTGATGAGCTATAGGAGAATCTACAACCTGCAAATCAAATGGAAAAAAGGACACATCAAGTTAGTCCTAATTGATGAGCTATAGGAGAATCTACAACCTGCAAATTTCTAACACGCTGTTTACTTTTTGTTGCACCCAATCTCATAATTAAAAATGACAATCTTAAAATTCAGGGTATTACTTTCTGCAAATTTCTAACAGATAATGGAAGTGGCAATTTCAACTCTTTATATAATGTATGGGTTGCATAACTTGTCGAGTGGGTCAAAAGTAGGAGAAAGTATATTTCTAATGCATAAGTGTAGACTACTGCAACTAGAAGACTACTCAACTTATACAAATATACAACTAATGACTTTAAACAAAGCATATAAACATATACAATGCCACCTCCAAACTGTACTTTAATATACCTTGACAAGTTAGACTACTGCACTTGCAGACTACTCAACTTAATCCACCAAATTTGCAGACCACTAAATCCATAACAAACATATAACTTGCAGACCACTAAATATGCAGGATGTCACAAAATATTGATCTCGTACCACACACCACACTTACTGACAGAGACCACATACATGCAATCTAGTGAAGAACATTGCCCCTCCAAAGCAAAAATAGCAGGTTAATTAAAACAAGAATTTTTTCAATAAAACCAAGGTTTTGTTTTAGACATGAATTTTTTCACGACATTCTACACCACACTTACTATATTTTTGAACAAAATAGAATCAAACTTAGACATGTTATCATCAATTTGGTTTTGATTTTTAGATCTTGCACGTCAAAATCTATATTTCCAATTCTTTGTTTCATATCCTAGATATGTTTCCATATGACGCGACATAAAGAAACCACAATCGACACGGTTACTATCTTTTAGGAACTTTATTCCTTATTAAGCTAATTTTTGGATGTTCCTCGGATGCCAAGTACTCAAGGAAGAGTCAACAAAGATCATAATTGAACAGAAATATAAATCGTGATGCACATAGTAATTCATTCTTTAGAATATAAACTGTTTCAATATGTTGTTTTGTGCCTTCCTAACTTTGAAAGCTTTCCCCATGTTCGTCTTTTAAATGAACTCCATCTTCATTTTTTACATTTTCCCATTTTAATGCACAAAACTGTGTTATTGCATATAAAGGGGTGTTGATTACCTAATGATTTCACTTTTATCAACCTTCAATAAAAACTAATCAACATTAAGTACACTTATAATGGGCAAAACACTCAATTCGATACAAAGGCATATTGATTACTAAGCTGCAACTTTCCCATTTTTAGTGAACAAACGAGTGTTATTTTAAACAAAAGTATGCATACTACCTAAGCATGTAACTTTTACAAAATCATTTGAAGAACTATGCATATCAGTCCATTTTTCACTCACAAAGCAATACTATTAGAAAAAATGGTATGTTGATTACCTAATCAAAACATTTTTACTACATTCCTACAAAAATTAATGCACATTTAACCAATTTTTAATGCACAAACAATGTTGTGTCAAACAAAAGCGTGTTTATTACCTAAGGACAACAATTTACTAACTTCAAAGAAAAATCAATGCACTTTAACCCGTTTTAATACACATAACAATGTCATTTCATATAAAGGTGTGTTGGTTACCTAAGGATATCACTTTTACTAACTTCCTATCAAAAGTAATGCACATTTAGCCTATTTTTATGTACAAACCAGTGTTATTTCATACAAATGCATGTTGATTACCCAAGAATATCACTTTTACTAACTTCCTATCAAAAGTGATGAACCTCTTTTATTCCTCATTAAGCTAAATTCATGTAACATTTACCCCATTTTGATGCACACAAGAGTGTTATTTCATACAAAGGCATGTTTATTACCCAAGGATATCACTTCCACTAATTTCTTATCCCCAAAGTAATTCACATTTAGCCTATGTTTATGTACAAAAGAATGTCATTTTATATAAGGGCGTGTTGATTATCTAACGATATATGTATTTAGTAACTTCTTATGAAAACTAATGCACATTTAACCATTTTGATGCACAAAAAAGTGTTATTTCATACAAAGGCATGCTGGTTATCTAAGGATACATGTTGTATCAACTTCTGATGAGAACCACTGCACATTTAGCCATTTTGATGCACAAAAGAGTAATATTTCGTACAAAGACGTGTTGATTATCTAACGATATGTGTTATACTAACTTCTTATAAAGACTAATGAATATTTAGCCATTTTGATGCACAAAAGAGTAATATTTCGTACAAAGACGTGTTGATTATCTAACGATATGTGTTATACTAACTTCTTATAAAGACTAATGAATATTTAGCCATTTTGATGCACAAAGCACTCATATTTCACAAATCAGGTACAATTACCTAAACATATCACACTTTTTACCAACATTCACATTTGGCTAATTTGATGAACATAATAGATACATTTTCATCTAATGCACACTTTAACGAACCGTAATTTAATAAAGCAATGTTAAATTAGGAAATCAATATCTTTAGAATTTTAACAAACAATATGAACCAAAATCATTCAAGTTTATAATAACATGAACAAAGTCAGGTTTAGTTCACTTACGCAAGCATTTTTGTCTGTAAAATTAGCGATCACGTGTAAAATATGCCTAAATTCCTACGAAATATAATGCACATTTAGCCCTTAATTAATGCCCAAACACATTTAAACCGAGATTATGCTGATTTCATTCCCTTATAACTTTGCCTAAATTCCTACGAAATATAATGCACATTTAGCCCTTAATTAATGCACAAACACGTGTAAACCGACATCACGTTGGTTTCATGCCCTTATAACTTTGCCTAAATTTTTACGAAATATAATGCACATTACCCACAAACATGTGTAAACCGAGAACATGCTAATTTTGTGCACTTATCACTTTGCCTAACTTCCTATGAAAACTAATGCACTTTTAGCTTATTTTTAATGCACAAAAACATGTAAATTTTAGCGAGAACATAGAGGAAGGTTAAAATAAAAAGACAAATATTCGTGAGAAGGATAAAAAGAAATTTATTTTTAAAAAAGTTCTTGAAAATTTTCAAAAAAATTCTATTAAATCAGGTATGTTGGTGCATAAAACTTTTGTAAAAGAAGTTTTTCTAATTTTGAGTTTTTATACGTTTTTTTAATGCGCAAAAAAAGAAATTTTGATGCATAAAAAAATTTTGATGCACAAATTTTTCGACTTGTTATAGTTTGATGCGCAATAAAATTTTGATGCAAAAAGTCAAAAGAAGTTGGGTACAAAAACGAATTTTTGATGCACAAAAAACCGATTTAATGCACAAACGTTTTTTTTCATAATTGTTTTCAGCAAAACTATCCACTTTTAGAAAAACTTCCTTTATAACTTTTTCATGCACCAACATACACGATCTTGTGGAATTTTTTCAGAATTTTTTGAGAACTTTAAAAAAAAATATTTTTATCTTTCTCACGAATATTTGTCTTTTTATTTGATCTTTATCCAATATGGCAAAATTGAAAAATTCATGTAATTAACTAATGGTATACTACTCCATTTTGTGCAATAATCTTTACCAGTTAGTCAATATTTGTGCAGCAATTTATATAACAGCTTTATATTACCACACTTGAATCAAATTCAAGAAACACTAAAGAAAAATACTTTAATCAAGATAAATCCACACATCAACAAACTTTAACAGAAATTGCAGAAATTACAAAACGAGAGAAGACTAACACCAAAACTGCATTTTCCAGGATAATTAGTTCTGCTAGTCATGGGGTATAAGCTTGAACAAGATACATCGAACTCTTCTTTGGTATGAAATGATCACCCTGAATGAACAAAAAACAATTAGACTCTTTTGACCGGCTGCAGATAAAAAAGAATTTCAAGGGAGGAATGGCATCAAAAGTTGTATAATAACACAAGCACAGTCTGTCAGTTAAAGAGCATGTCATGCTGTTATTCTCTCTTGGAACTTATGATGTACCACGAACTTATGACATCCCAAACGCTACTTAAAGCTAAAGTTTAGGGAACATACATCAGAAAGAACATGAATTTACAGCATATAACAATCTATTAGTGTGACATGTTGGTTCTAAACAAATTATACAAGATTACGAGTTATTAAGTGCATTACAGTCTGTTCTTGCTGCAATGCATACCAATGATTAAAGGCTGCTTCTATATGTTTTCAGGCACGAAAGTTGTTAGGAATCACCCCATTCATGGGAAATCCAGAAAAATGTACCCCTAATGAAGCCTCAATTAGATACTCTACTGGTTTAGCCCCCATTTACAATTATAACCTGCAAAGTTAAGCAACCAAATATCCAGGTTATAAACTAATACTAGTAATAGTAACAATAGAAACAGTATGTTTCTTAATTGTTTATCTTCATTTTGGAATCTTACTCTTGTTTTAAAAATCTTTAGACCCCGTGTATCTAATGCTATGTTTCCATAAGCTATTGTTATTGGCAAAGAGGATACAATGCCAATTCAAAGTCAATGACTTTTTTTAAGGAGTCGATGGTTTGAATGTTGATTTAACTTTCAAGTATTTAGCACCATCGATCAATGCAATCCAAAATATATAATAATTAATAAACCTACCGTTAATGGAAGTTTCAACCCAGTGAGAAACTATATAATTCTACGTATCAATTGTAGGGCAAAAGGATACATGGCTACTTAGGTATGGAAGTGTTTGTATGATATTCTAGGCACTTGTAACATTAGATTAAAGATCTCATTGAGATCTCTATATTGATCGATGCACCTCAAACGATAAACATATACTAATAAAGCCCATAGTTTCATCCCAGTAAACTACAGATCAAGCAAAGCTACAAAAACAATAACATGACAGAATCAAGCCAAACTAAGTCCAGTTTCATTAATAGATAGATATCTTGCTGGTTTTAGTGCACAAACTAAAACTCCAACATCAGGAAAAGGGTTGCAGTTGACACTTGACAGTGGTAAAAAAAGTTATGAGAATATTATGGGAGACAACACAAGAATCCTAGAACACCAGACAAGCTATGTCAAACTACTGATAAATATAAATGACTACAAATTATATGCAGTTTGGAAGAAATGACGAATCATTAAATCATGAGATTGAAGACATATTTAAAATACAATACGAGTAGTTGTTACATTGTAAGACAGTACTTTTAAATACAAGTTTGAGATTCATAGTCTAATTCCAAAACTAATTATATTAAAAGGGGATATTTTGGATTGCTTTATATATCTATGCTTATGGGAACGCATAATCAGCTTAGTGAAAACAACCTAGTTCAGTAGAAGGGTTTAAACTTGCAATTTTGAATCCACGCAAGAATAATCAGCACTGCTTTGAGAGCAACTTATTTCACCCTAAATAATCATCTATTAAAAAAATATCTCCTATTTTGAACTTCTTGTATAGAAAATCCGCTAGTAACATTCATTCTTTGCTGATAATTTTCACGCGTGAAGATATTCTTTGCTGATAATTTTCACATGTGAAGATATTCTTAGCTGATAATTTTCACATGTGAAGATATTCTTCGATGATAGTTTTCACGCGTGAAGATATTCTTCGCTGATAATTTTCACACTATAACCCATTCATTTGCGTGTAAATATAGTTGATTATAGCTAGACGTTAAGGGACTGCTACCGATCTCATACTGATAGAATATTTATATGTTGAGTTGTATAGCCATTAAGCGGTGTTTGACATACAAACTGTTGGGCTTGCTAATTAATAGTTCCAAAGCCACGCTTGCAGTGAAAAGAGGCTTCGCTTGTGTGAGATGGTCATGTATTGGCAGCAGGTAAATTAATTTTGTATGATTTTTTTTGAAGTACTAATTAGTGCTAAGTTAAAATAGTAGAAGTAGCATTTCACTTTTGGTAATTAGCATTCTCTTTCTCAGTTAGTCAATGATTAGTATAAACAGAAGCAAGTTTTTGCTATTAGAGTTAAAGAAGGGTGCTTAAAATGTGAATCATTTTAGTTAGTACGATATACATTAATTCTTCACCCATGGTAATATTGACTTCAGTTTTCTTACTAGTTGAAACATGGTAGAGCCATACGTAATTGCATACATGTTTCGAGAAAGTGCATATGTGTTTTATGGATGGAAGTGCATATGTGATATTCTAGTTGCATACATGTTTCGAGAAAGTGCATACATGTTTGCGATTAGGGTTTATCACTTGAATCGGCGGTTTGATGTTTACTTAGATTACCATTTCCTTGAGCATCGGGTGAATGCTAGGCCTCGTCTAGTTTTTAAGACTTGCTTTCTCTAAAGATGATTTATAGATAAACTGATTAGACTGAGACAAGGTATTAAGTTTTCACCTCATCATGCAGAACCATTGGTTCTCCAGATTCAATACATTTATGATGGTTATCTTCCTCACTGGGCTGGTGCCAATCATATTGATGCAGACTCTAAGAAATGACTATGCCAAATATGCCATAGAAGACGACGACCTAGAAACCCATGTTGATGAATAATGCATGCGTATGCGTTTTTAATATTTATAGTTCGTTATATGGTTTTAGTTGGTGAGTTTGGAACCAGGTTTTTTGTAACTATGAGCAGCATTTCTGGATTTTTAATTATTGTACAGTGGCATACATGTTTTATAGGGACATATATGTTTTAGTTATATGTGCATGTATGTTTTTGATGTTCATATTGAGATTTTGTATATTTTGCAAGATTGTGTGAGGTGTGATTTAAATAAGACTAATGTTTATAATGTTTATATTTTTCTTTTGAATCAGGTTGATTTGGATATACTCTATCAACTTATAAAAGATGATGAAAGTAAAGAATGGACGAGTGCACCCGAGTGGATTTGGAAAGACAATATTTGTAGTGCACACTCAACATAAAGGCTTGTTCGTGTTGTAAAATATAAAAGAACCGATTATTACTTTGCTTTTAGATGGCGTGCACAAATGTTCTTGTATTTATGTTCTTGCTTTCTTATAAATTTAAAGATTAAATGTATATATTTATGTTTTTTAATAAATTTTTGAAATAATATACACTAGAAACATATTTGCAATTTCATTTTAAGCAAAAAAACAAGTTTCATGGGCAAACAATTGTATAAAAGAAAATAAACACATTTGCAACTTTTTTTTTTTAATTTGTTCGCAAAAAAACATATTTATGAATTTATTATATTTAAAAAAACATATATGAACTCATTTTTTCTTGAATATATATTTTGATGAAAAAATTAAAAAAATTAATTTGGAGAGAAAGATAAAAAAATAAAAAATTATTCTGAAATTTAAGTCTTAATAAAACTTTTTTTTTGTAAATTAAAAATGAAGTGAACTGTGGTTTTCTATTTTTAACCTTTGAATTAAATAATGATAAATAATACTAAATTCTTTTTGGTCCAAAGTTGGTTCTGTAGGTTCTGTACATAAATTGGTTTGCAAAGAAACGAGTCCCCTATATATATATATATATATTTATATATATATATATATATATATATATATATATATATATATATATATATATATATAAATATATATATTCTTAATAACTAAATATAAATTTCTAAAAATGAAAATTTGAAAATAGTTAATATAACAACAACTATAACTAATTATCCTAAATTTAACTACTGATTTACATCGAGCCTTAGTAAATTAATTTTTTAGCGTAAATTAACAAAAGTATATTGTTGGGGAGTTGCTAAAAAATGTTCATCATCGTGTCACCGCCGGTTCATCATACACCGTAGCTTCATCATCATCCACCGTCCGTTCTTCAAAGTGATTACCGTATAATACGTTTCGTTTTATATCCGTCATATTTAGTTTTTCGTTAAATCAAGTCTTTGCCAGTTTATAGTTTGTGAAGCGTTCTGGGAAGTTCGATTAGTCTACATAGTAGTTTTGTTTTGAACACTCGAAAGTTGGTTTAGTTATATCTTCGATAGTTGTAGTACGTTCATGGTAGATTGTCTAGTAGTTGCGGTTCTGATTAGTAGCTTGTTAATAGGCGGTTCCAAAAGCTACGTTGCGGTACGTTGAAAAAGATCAGTCGCATTCACAGCATCCTCTTGCAAGAAAGTTCACAAAGGCGACTGCTCCAAAACCTTGTCGGAATGTCCCACCATCACACTGCACAAAGGGACAAAGGTGACATTTTGTAGACATCAATAAATTTTACAGCATTGTTATCAAAAAGCCTCTTTACCCAACTTATGGAACCACTCCTACTGAGAGTCCCTTTCTAGATCGGTATTCGTGTATTTGGGGGGGGGGGGACGGGAGATTCCGATGTAGACCTTTGCTGGTGAGGAAATTTGTCATTATGAACACAAGTATTTATACATATCACAGGGTTTAAATATATAACACACTTACTTATTTGCCAAAAATAATTAACACTAAAAAATTATTAATTTCAAAATCAACAAGAGGCTTGTTTATTACCTTGTTAGTAGTTGTGGTATCAATCGAGATGGCGATGTCATACATCGATATTGTTATTATATGGAGAGTATATTAGTCATTGTTGGTTGAGTGTAGTCTCGTAAGCAATCACTATATTGTTGTTATTAGTTGCCTTAATTGTTAGATCGGAATTTGTTGTTGCTCACTAGTCGTTTTTTTTAATCACTCGAAATGAAGACGTAGTATCGGATGAGTTGTTGCGCATAATGCTTGGTTGAAGAAAGTCTAGTTTTTAAGTAAGTTTCGGTATGTTAATCGGCAGATCAAATCATCTTTTCCATTATCGTTGTTCGTACTTGTAGAATCAATCAATTATTGATCGTTATTTTCGTTTACGCAACAAATAATAGGTAAGACTGTTCATTTCAGTTTTAGTTTGCAAAATAATCGTTGATTTTGTGTGTTTACTTTTTTTGAAAACCGTATAGGGGAGGGGTTGAATACGTTTTCATTTAAAAACTTTAAATCTTTTGTATCAAATTGCCAATCAACTTTAACGTAATTATGAGGGTCTGTCGTTAATTGATTTTACTAAAAACTAGCATTTATTTAACAATACAAGCTCAACCCCAATATTTACTACAAAGTATCTAACAATCACAATTAACACAATGTTACGCAACTATCCACACAATATGAAACATGCAAATATAATAAGTTATAAAGCGATATATGTAAATAAAAAACGTAAGATTTAGTGAATAGGGAAACAAATCCGGACATGTTGATGATTTATAGTGCGTTCGGTCTCGCAGTTCCTCTTCGCCCTACTCTAACTTCCTTAAAGTACCCAATCGAGAGTCTCTTTACTAGTCAACAAGCTCCTTTCTGGCGGGTGGATATCCATACAAGTTGCTTATGTTATTTTGACACTAAGCTAGATGTCGAGTTCTTCTTCGGGTACAACCAAACCCGTTATGTTTTATGGCCCAACATAACAAACCTTGTGTTTTATGGCCTAAACACATAAACCGCATCGCTTATATTATTTTCTGCACTAAGCTAGATGTCGAGTCCTAATCTTAGCTAGAACCAATCTACCACTTCACTAATGTATTTTAAGGCCTAAAATACTAACCAACACACCATCAACACTTCCGGATTTAATCACTATCCGGCTCTTCACAACTACACAAGAATGAAAGATATGAACTCGATCTATATGTAACAAAAGTTACAAATGAACTAAACTAGACTACATAACTTTGTATCTTGATGATGACGAAAGTTCTTCTCTTGCACTTGAGGGAAAACGAAATGATAAATGTAACACCCGAAATATCAGGAAACGCACGTCGGAAATGAATGCGTTTAAGGTGGGGTGGCATACTTCAGGGCACAAAACAAAAGTCTCGGAATCGAACCTTATAATGGACGTTATTAAATAAAGTCATATTCTATTTTAATAAAGATCAGAGTTGCAACTGGTTTCATTGATAATGTTTAGAAAACATTGTCAAAACGTTTGTCGAATGGTATACAAGTGATTAAGCCTTAATAAAAGATATGTCCGCGCGAACTCGAATCTCCCAATGCTCACTTATGCAAAATAGTAACCTGAAAATTACATGCTAAAACGTCAACAATAATGTTGGTGAATTCATAGGTTTAAGTAAAAAGCAGTACTTGAAATAATTTAAGAAAATTATTTCAGAAGAAAAGTAGTTAAACATTTAAAAAAGTGTTATTTCGAAATCCATCCGAAATCCATGGTATAGTAGTGATTCAGTAAGATCAAGATAGTATTTAAAGTGGACACAAGATCGAAGTAATGGTGGACCTAATACGTATTCGAAGTCCAAAAACAAGTTAGGTAGACAAGAGAAACACATTCATCAAGTCTAAGTATATATTATTTCACTAGCTCATGACACCGAAACCTTACGTATTCAATACAGGATTGGAATGCCACGTTTAAAGTAGGTTGTTCTGACATACATCCTGGAAAGTAATATCTCAGATGTTTAAATGCCCTGATCAAACTTGTGACCCAAGGAAAGGTGGGGAATGTCAATCCCGATACGATCTATCCACAACTCTCGCGTCCGACACTAGCAATGACGGTTTCATGATAAAAGGGGACTAAGTGGCCAAGAGAAGGTACTTAGGCATAATGATAATCAGGAAATAGCATACAGTTTAAAAACACTTGTGTCCGTAGTAAAAACACAATATGTCTAAAAAAAAAATTCATGGTTTTCAATATAGGTATTCACGATCTCTAATCATGTTGCTAACAAATCTGAGGCCTTAGTAATAATTTGTCATGTAACGCTTATGTAGTAGAAATCAATAAGATTCACTTAGTAAAACGAGCATGTATTCTCCCCCAAAATAGTTTAAAACAAGTAATATAGGGGCTATGAACTACAATGTAATGAAAGGTATTTGTTTTGTGTACAAATATACAAGTTGTTAACGTGCATCGTATTCCCTCGCGGTTTTAATACATTGGGAAAAAGATTGAAATGCGAGACTATGAATTGTTTTGTAGTAAAATATACAAGTTTGTAATCGTGCATGTTATTCTTCCCCTACGGGGTTTTATACAAACATTTGAAAAAGATTTTAATTGCTGAGACTATGAAACTCTCCTGAGTGAATGGATATCAACAAGTATTCACGATAGAAAAGCTTTCATGGTCACGGGAGAATGACGGGAATGCAACCTAATATCAATATAGGTCGTATACTACCGAGTCACTTGAATTTTCGCTCTATAGGTTGTACATCGTACTATAGTACGGGATATCATAATTTAAGGAGGTCTGACATGACGTCTCGCAGGAGTTTGGGGACATTTAAATCGTAAATCCAACAACTCGTCGATACGCCATCCGAAGAGGCCTCATTATGAAACTCCCTAGTAATATAGTACTTTGATAACCACATAATATTCTATATAGCTCAATCACCAACTAATGGTTTTGGAAAAATTGTGCTTAACAAGTTAAAACGTTTATAATTACGTTTAGTTAAACTGGCGATAAACTTTCGCGTTTTAAACCCGATTCTCGCGTTTCTTATGTCCATCTTTTCGATATCAAGACGAGTTATCATAAATTCGACATTTTCGAATTTCGGACCTACTGGTGAACAGTAAAAATTTACATGTTCACATCAGAACCTTAGGTATATTGTTATCGGATTTTAATTGTCGTAAAACCCGATTAAAGTTCGTTTTTTTATTCGTTATAGCTCCGTTTTTACTGATTCTTTCGAGGACGTTTCGTATTTGAAAGGTTCTATATTTTTTATTGAGGTTTACAAAAAATATAACTTTCTGTAAAGAATAGTTAACTTTTATAAAAATAGTTTTATAAAAGTATTAATTGTCGTAAACTCGCGAAATTCATAACTCGTTCGTTATTAATTGAAAAATTACGATTCTTATCATTTTGGAATCCTAAAAATATGTATTATTTGTTAAAATATAAACCCCTTGATGTTTATAATTTTTATAAAACATGGTTTTATAAAAAATTTACTTGACGACTTAGTTTTATTAAACGTATAATAGTTTTTAACGTAACTTTTTGTTATTAATCGTTTAACAAGTTTCTTACTTTTTCGGAATCGTCGTGAAATGTATTATCTTTATAAAAATATTTTAAAATGGGTTATGTAACAAATTCGAAATTTGGACAGCAAGTTAGGTTGAGTTTGTTAAGTCATTTTAACCTTTTCTTTATACTTTACCACTCTTGTATTTTCCACAAGTCTTATATATATATATGTTATTATCATATATATATTAGAGTCCATTGGTGGGTTTCCATATTAAGTCCTCATATGTCCAAGTTACCATGTTAACAAATCCTTTAACATACTTAAAACCAATACATTTACATTATGTAACTTGTCTCTAGTTTTTTTTTTGGTCCATAATCATTTTTTTATAACATAACCAAATGTGTAAATACTTATGTGACGATTTAACATGATATCATTAATATCATAAGATATATAAAAGTGTACATTATGATGAAAATAGATAAAAACTTCTTTTTACATGTTAATAATCCTAAATGGTGATTTAAGCTAAATAGAAATATCATATGCATAATAATGAAAATTATAGCAACATAAAGAGTTTAAATGGGACCTTGAAGAGGATAATGATGATGTGATGTACAAGTATTTAACTTGTTTAGCCACAACAAACCAAACCCTTGCACTTTATAAAACCCTTACTTTCCTTCACTAAACCCAGCTTCCTTTTTCAATGATATATATCTTGGAAATGGATAACCAATACTTGCAATGTGGCTTAGTACATCTTAGTATATGTGTATTGTATATAGAAGTGTCAAGGGTTGTATGAAAATTTTGTATGGATTTAGTGGGGTTGTCGGTTTTGTGCCGTAGGCCTATATGGAAGCAAAAGAGAGGTTTTGTGAATTTTTATCTAAGTGGTATGTGTATTTGAGGTTAGTTGCTGTTATGTGTTTGTTTATAAGTTGTAAAGTTCGGTCAATAGTCCATGCATGGTTCAAACTATGGTCATGGCTTGCTCTTTGTCAAGGGGTAAGGTGGGAATGGTGTTGCCTATGATGAGGCATGGCTATGAATTTGACCAATTTGATAGTTTATCTTATTTCTATGTATATTTTTGTCTATAGTGCATGAATTTCGGTGGTAACAAAGATATACAATGTTATATTTATGAAATTTTGTGTATTGGGTTATTAAAACAGTGGGTATTTGTTGAAGAGTTAGAAAAAGTTTTTATGGTTCCGGACTAAACAGTGCCTAAACGAATTTATCGCGATACGTATATACTTTAAGTAACCGATTAAAATTAATAATATAAGAGGTGATTATTACTTCAACACAAAATAAATAATGTTTATATCGTTGGTAAATGTTATCGTTTAAGTGGGTCAATCGTCTCGTAAATAATATTATAAAATTTAAAACTTCATTATAAAAAACAATATTATATAAATGATTCTAAAAAATGTTTTAGCCAAAGTTTTATTTAAACGAAACCAACACACTATTCATCGTCAGGATATAGTGTATAAAATCATATTTTTTGTTTTATTAGTTAAAGTGAAAGATTTTTTTTTTTTTAGCTTACTGCGGATTTAATTATGTGGTATGAGGAATTTAAAGTAAACGAGCGACGAGAGAGAAAAAAAAAATAAATAGTGAATTTAATCACGTCGTTCATTGATCAAAAATACGGATTGTTACAGTCCTTCCCCGTTAAATGAGCCTTGTCCTCAAGGCTCGAGTTGCGATACTTGACGAAAGTACGGGTTCAGAGAAAAAGATGCGGATATTTCTTCCGGAATAATGTTGATGAAGAGGTGTAGATAATTATTATTATTATTATTATTATTAATTTTTTTTTTTTTTTTTTTTTTACTATGAACAGTGCCCCCAACGGTCGGTGAACAGTAACCCCCCCCCCCAACGGTTACTTTTTCCCTTTAAATACAAAATTTTCTCCTCATTTCCTCCATACAACACTTAATCTTTCACTTACATTTTCTCTTATCCAATCCTCAAAAATGTTGCACATCATTACGATCTTGTCGATGGCGACCGCTATAGCACTCGGCATTTATCTTGCCTAACATCCCATACGAGAAGGATCTCAGTATTGGCCATGGTTCAGCCGTTTCTCATGCCGGTTATTATCATTGCTTTATGGATTTCGCGTGGATTCTATGCTTGAAGGGATAGATACTATGGATTAGGGGAGCGTAGTAAAAAACTTGTATTTCCTTTATGTTCTTATGTAATCTTATTTCTAAGATAATAAACGGATGTTGTGGCAATAAATCTATTTGTTATTTATTTATGCCTTTCGATAATTTCGTTACCACGCTTGGTAACTCGTTTGCATTTCCCTTTTAAATTGATTTAACTTGGGTGTTTGTTTAATATTTATTGTTGCGACAAAGGCTCGGCTCCTAGTGGGTTTATTTGTTCCCTTCAGCTTATCGTGTCAGTTGTAACCCTTTTTTTTTCATCGACTTTATATAGTAAGGTGGAGTGAAGGTCTGCTTAGTTGTTATGGTTACTAATTCGATTTCCTAAAATAAACACGTCTTATGAATACGTACACAAAACTTGATATTATTAAATAAGATGTTTCTTGATTAGATTAGTTGTATACGGTGCTTACTCTCAGCATGGGCATGGTTCTTCCAGAAATTATACATAGGTGATCAAGTTATGTATATTTAGGATTCTAACGATGCAATGCTCATTTTGTCAAAATAGTGTATGTATTCATGAGATTTGAGAGAGTGACTTGTTAATCTAGTTAGAGATTATAAAACGTAAATTGACGTATTGAAAAGCTCATGCATAAATGAATGACGTATCGTGTAAAAAAAAAATAGTCATATTTATATAGGTTTTTCTCATATATACCAGTATTGACGCTCAAGGGAGGAAAATGAGAAATCGGTAAGTACATCAATTTTAGGAGTGATCTATATTTTGTATACGACAATATAAGGTAAATAGTAAAAAAATCATATGATAGACGGATTGAGAGCAAAATTATTAACCAAGTGTTATATAATCTATTATTCATGTAATTTTGATATGGATGCAAAAGAGTGCATTTAACAAGTTACCTGGGAGCAAGCGTCGTGAGGATTTCTGATAACAGGGGAGAGACTCTATATTTTGAAAAACATGGTCATAGTCTAGGTTTTGAAAACGACCTAGTTCTCTATGACTTCAGCTCTGATACCATCTGTAACACCCCCAAAATCTGGTACAACGCAGCGGAATGGTAAGGTTGGGGTGCTACTTCAGGGCACAAAACACAAGTCACGGAAAACGACCTTAAAATGGACGTTTTAAATAAAGTCAATTTCTATTATATTAAAATCAGAGTTTACAAAGCATCCCATTTATAATGAAATAGAAACATTTTGTTTATTTTAAAACGTTTGTCGAATGGTATACAAGTTATTAAGCCTTCAAAAATATATCCGCGCGACTCGAATGCTCCCAATGCTCCACTAGCAAAATAGTAACCTGAAAATACATGCTAAAACGTCAACAATAATGTTGGTGAATTCATAGGTTTAAGTAAAAAGCAGTATTGAAATAATTTAAGAAATATTTCAGAAGAAAAGTAGCGTTACAACATTTAAAAGTGTTATTTCCGAAATCCATCCGAAATCCAAGTAGTGATTTAATAAATCTAGTAATGTTCAGTAGTGGACCACAAGATCGAAGTAATGGTGGACTAAGTACGTATTCCGAAGTCCAAAACAAGTAAGGTAGACAAGGGAAACACATTCACCAAGTCTAAATATATAAGTATTATTGCACTAAGCTCATGACACCGAAACCTTAACAAGTTTGTGCCCCAAATGTATAGGATGCTTGCCAACAACCTAAAAGTACTCCCAATGTTAAATGCACCTGATCAAACTAGTGACCCAAGGAAAGGTGGGGATTGTCAGTCCCGATAGATCTATCCATAACACTCGCGCTTACTACAATAGCAATTAACGGTTCATGATAAGTAGGGACTTCACGGCAATAAGGTAACTTAGCAATAATATTCAGGCAGTAATCTGGATAGCATACACTTTGAAAAACACTTGTGTCCAATAGTAAAACAAGCAATGTAATTCACCCCGTAGATTTTGTAAAACAATTGTAGAAAAAGGGGGCTATGAACTCACAAAGTATTGAAAGGTAATTGTACTGTAGTAAAATATATGAGTTTGTAAAAGAGCATGTATTCCCCTCGCGGGTTTATAAAACATTGAAAAGATTGAAATGCGAGACTATGAACTCACAAAGTATTGAAAGGTAATTGTACTGTAGTAAAATATACAAGTTTGTAAACGAGCATGTATTCCCCTCGCGGGTTTATAAAACATTGAAAAGATTGAAATGCGAGACTATGAACTCACCTTGATGTTGCAGAGCAACTTGCAGAAATGCACAGAATAAGCACAACACAAACGGAAAACGAAACGGCTCGACCAGAAGATGCAGCTTAACTGAACGGCTAAGACCCACTAGCCTAAGATGATGAATTTGGGTTTCCCGATGGATGAGTACATAAACGCGACATGTTGATAAAGGATTGAGGTTTCAAGTTGTAAGGGATTGGTGGTTGGTTAAATAAAACAAATCGAAAAGTAAACGCAAATATGTAATATATTCCGTATATATTACATATTAAATGAACTGTTATATAACTCATATGTTGAATTATAAAATAAAGACAAACATTCAAAATAAAAATTTGAGGTATTCAATACTTTGAAAGTATTATACAAGAAGTGAGAGTAATTAATTAAACAAAGTAGTTCGACACGTTTTTGGAATTCACCACTTTTATAGATATAATGTTCTTGCATAAAAATAATCGTACGACGTTTCTAAAGTGTTTTTTTTTATAACAACTATGACTTTATTTTCTATTTGCGAATTTATAAAATAATATTTTATAAATTAATATTTCGTTTCCTCGACGGGTTTTAGTTAAAACATTGTATCATTCGTAAAAGTATATTTTCCGTTTATTTACGAGGTTATAGTATTATTTCTAATAAATAATCTTAAAACTATATAACTTTGTCCTTTTTTTCGGGGTTTTTAAAATAATAGAAGTTTTAGTGAAACATTGCTAAGTATAGAGATTTATATAAATTTCGGCATGACCTTTTCGTTTATACGACGTTTCCCGTATTTATAAATTTCAATGTTTTCCGCTTTTAATCAATCTATGTTGCAACATACCTCAATATATATTTAACGGGCTTAAACAATTAACCAAAAACAAATATGACCAACCAAACACCCCTATATGGGCTGCTGTCCCAAACGCACCCTTGAAGGAGTGTAAAACCGAACAAATCGCCTGTTTGGGCGATTATACACAGAAACAAACACCCTTTGGGGCTGCATA
Organism: Tanacetum coccineum; assembly: GCA_026074375.1. NCBI lineage: Eukaryota > Viridiplantae > Streptophyta > Magnoliopsida > Asterales > Asteraceae > Tanacetum > Tanacetum coccineum. The sequence continues at coordinate 30,155 of BQNB010053747.1, forward strand.
CAGAGAACAAACGCCCCGCTAGGCTATAAACCATATAAACAAAACACCTCTTATGGTGCGTTTATTGGTCTGGTACTCCAAAAAGCAAAATAAAAGGGGGGGTGTGACCCCCCCCCCCCCCCCCCTCCCTTTTACACAATTTACGGCCCCCCCCCCCCCCCCCCCCACCCCCCCACCCCCCCCCCCCCCCCCCCCCCCCCTTAAACCTGGAGGCGAAAGAGAATAAAATTACCCACAAAACCAAAGGCCCCCAGGGTGGGGGTGTTAAGCCCCAACGCACCCCTTTTCGGCTGTGGTGGCTGGAATGGTGGGGGCGGAACAGGCAGGTGTGGCGATGGTGATGGTTGGAGGTATGATGATGATGATGGAGGTGGTATGATGATGATGATGATGGAGGTGGTATGATGATGATGATGATGGAGGTGGTATGATGATGATGATGATGGAGGTGGTATGATGATGATGATGATGGAGGTGGGTGGCTGTCGTCGGAGGGGGGGGGGGGAGAAACGGCGCGTGGCGCGAGTGACATGGGGGATCGGGTAGATCGGGCGATGAGCGTCGTTTTTGGTTTCGGTCGGAAAAGTCCGCCGGAAAACTTTTCCGGCGGCGGCAGCATGGTGGCCGGCGGCGGCGGGGTAGCCGGAGAAGATGACCGGAAGTTGGGTGGGGGAGAGAGAGTTGTAGTGGTGTGTGTGTGTGTTTATATTTATAAAATGAAATTTTTATAAACTTTTTATATATATAATAAAAGTTTTAAAATAAGTGGCAAGTAGTTAATAGTTTAGGGTCAAATATATAATTATCTCACAGGGACTAATAGTGTAAATGTTGGGCATTATTTTGTAAAATAATGGTTCGGGGCTCGTTTGGGCGACTTAACGGTTGATTCAAATCACGAAACTTGCGCCATTGTTTTTCAAATCATTTTTCCGATAAAAATGAGTATTTACACGATTTTATTTCATAAATATTTTTATAACATTTATAAAAATATTCGTTATTAATATTCGTTATTTATTTAATGAACCGGTTACGTCTCGTCCGAAATAAAAAAAAAAAAATAAAAATAAATTTCTAACCCATATATTCGCGTTATCAACGAACATTTTCGAATAAAATGATGACTAAATTCCGGTTAGAAGAGCCTTGTCCTCAAGGCTCAGGTTGCAACACCTGAAGAAAGGACGGGTTTAGAGAAGGGATGCGGAAATTTCTTCCGGAATTGTGTTGATAAGATGTGTATTTTTTAAGTGACTACTCTCAGCATGAGCATAGATTCTTCCTGAATTATACATAGGGATGATCAAGTTTATGTATATTTGATGACTACGATGCAATGCTCATTTTGTCAAAATAGTGTAATGTATAATGTATCCAAAACTTTATAACGAAATGAAATAGTCAATAAAGTAAACGTGAAGTAGCTCATAGGGTGACAATATAATGATAGTAAAATGGTTTATAGGTTGACATCGAGATTGTTTCTAAAGCGATAGGTCATAACAAGTATAAAGAATATCCGAACGCAGAAGCAGTCAAAGAAAATGAACGTAGAGAATTATTCGATCAACAAAATGAACGTAAAAACTCCAAGGTACACGTTATGATTGACAAGTTTAATAGTCGTAATCCCATCAACTGGAAAGCCTTTCAAAACCGATGAATTACGAAACAACATATGGATTCAAAAGCATAAGAGAGTTTCCACCTCGAAGTCAGAATGGTAAGTAACTAGTAGAATTTACAAAATATACGCGAATTTTGTCGATATCATCAAAATGGAATTCAAGTAAAGTCCCGTAAATGCTTCGGAGATTAATCATAGGAGATTCAAAAGAAAATAAGCCATATAAATAGGTACCATATATATTTGCCAGGTATGACGCACAAGGGAAGAAATGCGAAATCAGGAAGTACACCGAATAATCATGTAGTGGTCAATATTATATAACAGACCGAATAAGGTAAATAGTAAGACCGGCAACAATAGACGTAAAGAACGAAATCATAGTCTAGTATTAAATACTCATTATCCATGTAATAGTAGTAGGGATGCAAAAAAGAGCTTATAAGTTTACGAACTGGGAGCAAGCGCGTGCGGATATCAGATAAAACAGGAGCGACTCTATATTTTTGAAAAACATGGTCCATAAAGTCTAGGGTTTTAAAAATGACCTAGTTCTCTATGACTTCAGCTCTGAAACCATCGTAACAAAACCACCCAAAAAAAAAAAATCCCATGGACAACGCAGCGGAATGGTAACATTGGGGTGCTACTTCAGGGCACAAAACACAAGTCACAAGGAAAACGACCTCAAAAGAGACGTTTTATAAAATGTCACATTCAATTTAGTAAAAATGTCAGAGTTACACAGGTTCCATTTATAATGTATTAGAAAACATTGTCCAAAAACGTTTTCAATAGTACACAATTATTAAGCTTCAAAAATTAGATTTATCCGCGCGACACGAAATGCCTCCCAATGCTCCACTAAGCAAAAATATAAACCTGAAAATACATGCTAAAGACGCTCAACAATTAATGTTGGTGAATTCATAGGTTAAGTAAAAAGCAGTATTGAAATAATTTAAGAAATATTTTAGAAGAAAAGTAGCGTTACAACATTTAAAAGTGTTATTTTCGACATTCCAGACAACTTTTTAGTTTTGCCCGAGACCCGAAAACAAGCAAAAAATGACCTAAATACCCTCGCAAGATTTTAGAATCAAGAACAACGCGTACCGACAGGAAAATAATTAAATAATATTTAATTAACATTTTTTTATTAAATTAAAATATTTAATAAATTAGTTATCATTTTATTCAGTAATGTTTGTTAAAGACACAAATATTCGAGTAAAAGATCATTTTACGGACAAAGTTTATCAGTTATATACAAATAAATAATAAGCGTTTTAAATAAATTTTATAAAACGTTTATGAAAATTAGTCGAGTGAATACTCGTTTTGTTATTGTCTCTCATAGTATCTTTGGATTTATTCAAAGGACTATAAGTCGTTTAAGGCTCATTGAGATCCTGTTGATAAAGACCTACAATTGTTAGGAAAATATTGTAAACAGACTTAATACTGTTAGTATTAAAGTTAAGTCTGTTAGTTCAAGTTAGTACTGATAGAGTAATAGTTAGTACTGTTAGTATAGAAGTTAAGTCTGGTAGAGCAAGTTAAGTCTGCCAGCACTAACTTAAGTGTGACAGTATTAAAGTTAATACTGTTTAGTCAGAAAGTTAAGTCTGGTTGTAATATTAGTATTAGTTATCAATTAGCGTTAATCTAGGAAGAGATAAGCATTATCTCTTAACGCGTTTAGGGTTCCTTAAGTTTATAAAAGGAACGTAGAATAGCATTGTAAAGATATGAGTTGATTGAGAATTCACAATCAAATAGTAATAGTAATAGCAAGTTTAGTATTTTGTTCTTGTGTTCATCTTGGTATAGATATTGATATTCCGCGTCAATATTTGTATTCACTAATTGATAACTAATACTAATATTACAACCAGACTTAACTTTCTGACTAAACAGTATTAACTTTAATACTGTCACACTTAAGTTAGTGCTGGCAGACTTAACTTGCTCTACCAGACTTAACTTCTATACTAACAGTACTAACTATTCAACTATCAGTACTAACTATAACTAACAGACTTAACTTTAATACTAACAGTATTAAGTCTGTTTACAATATTTTCCTAACACATTATTCAAGAGTTACGGCGTAATTGATAACATGATTACGCCGTAACCAATTATTACATGTGAAATTATGCTGACGAAGAAGTTACGGTGTAACGACAACAAGAGTTACGCCATAATTGACCACTTATTACGAAGATTTGAAAGATCACTTATTTATTACGAAGATTAGGTGTTGACGAGGCTTTACGGCGTAACATCTAATATGGTTACGCCGTAATCTTTTATTATGGAAATTATATTGTTGCCGATTAAGGGTTACGGCGCAACGTGATTATTAATTACGTCGTAACTAAAATTATCTCTTAATAAGGGAAAGTCGCATCAGGAGTGTTACGGCATAACCAAGTATTGGGTTACGCCGTAAAGTATGACTCATCACACAGACGATAATTATACAAAATACTATAATGTTTCACTTTGCACCCCATACTTCAGAGGCCATTTACGTACATGGATGAAACTTATCCTTGACTATATATAATCCATGATATCTATGTGATAGCATTCATTCATTCGGTGGTTTTCAAGAATAGCGACAAAAAAAAGGGGTTTATCCCTTTTTGTGTTACTGTTTGATGCAAGACAAAGGGGAAAGAAAAGAGAAGCTAGCTTGGCTGCTTGATTCGGGTTTGGGGTTCGCCATGGGATCCAACTAGAATTAGACTAAATATACCTATTCAAGTCTATCGACTTTAGAAACCACTAATAAAATAAGAATTAGACATTGTACTTGAGATCAAGATCATTCAACATTGGATATTTAATTAAGTTAAATGGGTTCATTTTCTTAGTAGTTTTCGACTATACTAATTCCTTTGATTGATTAAACCACTTTAATTCCTCTCATTTATTTTCTTACAACTTAATCTTCAATACAGCTTTAAAAACGTGACACTTTAAACTCAGATTTATTTCCGCCCTTTAGCTCTTGGGACGACCTCAGATTTACCATAACTACACTACTCACGATCGGGTTCTCTGCCCGTTAGTGCGTTTGTAAGGAGAAACGAGTTTTATAAATTTAAAACTTGATAAATAAATATATAAAAGAAAATACGCATTAATCGGATAGTGTGTAAATCCGATATTGTAAATCTTGTGATTGGGTAGAGTTCGTAAAGTGGTAGATTGGTTCTAGCTAAGATTAGGACTTGACATTTAGCTTAGTGTCGGAAAAGAACGTAAGCGATGTGTAAACGGTTTTCTCCGCCTCAAATGAGCTTGTTGATACAGTGAAATCTCGAGTCGGATACTCGAGGAGTGAAGTAGGGCGAAGAAGAGCTTCGTAGCCGAACCACTATAAATCTTGGTGTCTTGGTTTGATCGTTCTTTCTCTTATCTCTTTATATAGTTTGTTTTTCTCATATATTGTTTGTTTAGTTATTACAAGTAGATAGTTATTTTGATTGGTTCATATTGGTGACTGATTAAGCATATACTCGAATCTAATAATTTTAGAAGTAAAATTTTAAAATGCCAATTAACTTGTAAACTATTCAACCCCCCTTCTAATTTCCACATGATTGATTGTTAAAATTTTAAGCATCATTGTTGAAGGAGCGGTTCAGGAATGAACCATTGGGCTGAAAACGATTAGGTGGGTTTGAAAAATTGTTTTGAGAATTTTGAGGTTGCCTCCACCTAAGGTTTGGGTGTCTTTTCCATGATGGATTATAGGTGTCACCAAGTTTGTTTTGCTCGGGTTTGAAAGTTAACCACTTGCCTCACGCCTCGTCTGTATGCGAGGATGCGTAATCAACAAAATCTTGCTCTAGACTTTCCATACAATATTGAGTGTCGTGGGGACCACTACAGATCTCGCATGAAGAAGTGATCTTGTTCACTTGAACGGATGATTTAGGAGCAAGATGAGCTTCCATCAAGCGTTGGACTTGATTTTTGTAACCCTTGCGGATTTCCTAGTTTATAATGTTCTATTTTAGTCCTTAGACTTTTATTATTTTCTATTCCGGTCAAATCAATTTTCAAGATTTTCAGTACTTAGTCTATTATCTATTTAATCATTTATGTTAATATTTTCTTAAATTATCTCATTATAGATGATTTTATTCAAAATTGATTAATTCCTAGGAGATTTTCTCGCAAACGGCTTAAAATCCCAAACAACGCGTCCCGACACGTCCGTTAATGATCCATACTAGAAAACTTCGGGTCACATTTTAAATCACGAGATTTGACCATTTAAGGACCCGACAAGTGAGAAAACGCAACTAGGATCCCCTTTGGATTCCTAGCCGCGGTCGAACCCCACAAGGGACATCAAGGCATGATTTTAGCACTCTTGTCCCCAACCTAGTACTAACCATTTGTTTTATATGATTTCAAACACACACTTTCTATTCATTTTACACACACATCTTAGTTTTGTTTTTCTTTTCTCTCCTCTTGCTCGTCCGATTTACACACATACACAAACACCATAAATTTTTATTTTTGATCAAGAAACATGAGAGTTTGAGTGCTTCCAGGTTGATTCCAATAGGCGTGGGTTCATTAAAACAACGTTTGGGTTGTCGGTTTAGTGTTTAATCTCATTTTCAAAACCCTCTTTGTAAGTCATCCATTTCTCAAATATTTTTGTACTTCTAGTAGTGTTATGATGCATAGATAATAGTTGTACGGTTTGTTTTCTAAAAATCGAAAGCTTAAAGTTTTGAAATAAATATTAAGGGGTTTTTGTTTGGTTCGAACGTGGGTACAAAGGGGCAAGGAAAGACCATTTTATTATTGTGGTTGTGATGGTTGAATAACATTTATATACTATATAGCTTAATACTTATCTAGCTTATTTAAAAGCCTTGTATAGCTTATTTATGGCTTATTTGTGTTTGGCTCAAAAAGGGAACAAAGGAAAAGCGTTTTTGGTTATTACCTATACTTGTCATATTTTTATAGCTTATTATGATAGCTTATTTTGCAAATTAGAATAATTTATAGCTTATTTGCTTATTTAATAAGCTCTATTTTTGTTTTTGGGCTAATAAAACCCACGGCCCAATAAGGCGTGGCTTATTGTGGACCTTATTGTGGTCCGGCTTATTTTCATGGCTTTTGGTTATAGCTTATTTTGATATTTAAGGACTTGTGTAGCTTAACGGCTTAATAATAAGCTACAGATAGCTTATTATGGGCTTAAAAGGCCACAACCTAATAAGCTAAGCCCAAACAACGGCTTAGTCTTGGTCCGTGAGCCTTGGCTTCTTTTGTGGACTTTTCGTTGGACTTATTTTCCTAATGGACATAAGAATGTGCCTAGAAATGGGTTTTATGAAACAAATAAACAAACTTGGACTACTAATCGGGCCTAAATGCCCCTAATAAGCAAAACTAATTATTTTGAAATTAAAAACAAGACTTTAGTATTTTATATATATATATATATATATATATATATATATATATATATATATATATATATATATATATATATATATATATACTGAAATTATAAGAAGAATTTTTTTAGCCACGACATTTTAAATAGGAGAGATAAATTTTAATGGGAAGAATGCATCCAATTTTTGTGCATCTTCAATTTGTGGGTGTGGTTTCTTCTACATTCGCATTTTTAAGTTTTTTTCTTATTTGATGCTAACATCTCTCTCTCTCCCTCTCTCTCTCTCTCTATATAATAATATCAATAATATATAGAGAGAGAGAGAGAGTTAGGATCAAATAAGAAGAAAACTTAAAATGAGAATGATAAGAAGAAACCACAACCACACATTTAAGAATAAGAAGGATTTTTAGCCACACATTTTAAATATGAGAGATAATTTTAATGGGAGATGCATCCAATTTTGTTGGTGCATCTTAAATGTGTGGTTGTGGTTTCTTCTTATCATTCTCATTTTAAGTTTTCTTCTTATTTGATACTAACTCTCTCTCTCTATATATATATGTATATATTGCATGAATGTTTGTATTATTGAATTTCAACTCTTTGTTGTTTCTATTAAAGATTATACAATGTGCATTAATTCTTGTATTACTTAATTTTTTGCATTGAATGAAGAGAAAGATGTGTGGCATAATTTTATTGTTTGCATAAAATGTTGTTCAACATGCATAAGAATTTATATTACTTAAAAAAATTGCATTTAATGAAGAGAGAGGAAGATTTTTTCTTTATATGTAGTATAGATATAGATTATCAATGACAATAGTTTGAAAAATAAAAATTATTTATATAATTAAATTTGACGACGAGTGTGATTATATAGTTATATTAAACACTAACTATTCACATGAATAGTAAAATAATATTAAAAAAAACCAGAAAGTTCACGATTCACGATAAAAAAAGTTTACAAAACGCACTCTCAAGTTTGCTAAAAGTTACATAACTAACCTTTAACTTTTACCTATTAACTAGGACCGTAAACGAACAGGACGAACACGGACGGAGCCTTGTTCATGTTCGTTCGTTTAGCCGGACAAATAAACGAACACGATCGCTTAAACGAACACATTTTCTTGTTCATGTTCGTTTATTAAGAAAAAAGTTTGTTCATGTTCGTTTATGTTCGTTCATTTAGACACTAAACGAACATAACGAACATAAATGATCGGACGTAAATAAACATAAAATTTACAATAATATGCACTGTAACATCTGGCAATTTTCGGAATTTTAAATGTTTATTTTACCCTTTGACTTTTTGGGTCTGACTTGACCTTTTGACTTTTGGTCTTTTATTGTCACATAAAAGCGATTACCGCGTAACCGGTAAAATTTTCGGAACATATTTTAAATAATAAATCATATTTATTATTACATCTCTCATGTGCAAGTTATTTTTAACTTATTTGACTTGAAAACGAAAAAGATATATGTTATTCCTAAGCTGACTTATCAAAAACGACCCACTAAATCACGTTTTCACGACTCGGACTCTAAAGCAATTTGATGTAAAACGACATTCCGGACAACTTTTTAGTTTTGACCGAGACCCGAAAACAGTCAGAAAGTGACTGAAATGCCCTCGCAAGATTATAGAAACAAGAAAATAATTAAATTATATTTAATTAACACTTTTTATTAAATAAAAATATTTAATAAATTAGTTATCATTTTATTCAGTAACGTTTGTTAAAGACGCAAATATTCGAGTAAAAGATCATTTTACGGACAATGTTTATCAGTAATATACAAATAAATAATAAACGTTTTAAATGAATTATATAAAACGTTTATGAAAATTAGTCGAGTGAATACTCGTTTTTATGGAAAAAATTATTTGGAACGCAATGGCGCAAGTTTCGTGTTATGAATCATTGAATAACTAGTCCAAACGAGTCTCGAACCATTATTTACCAAAATTTACACTTTTGGTCCCTGTGGAAATAGTTACAAAATTAACCCTAAACTATTTGGCATCTATCATTTCATTTTATAACTTTTAATATATATATCAAAAGTTACCCTTTTATTTTTTTGATAGATATAACATACACACACATACACTCCATTCTCTATCTCTTTTCCGGCAGCCACCGCCGGATCCGGCCACCATTAGGCGCCGTCGAAAAAGTTTTCCAGCGAGTATTCCGGCCGAGCTCCAAAACGCTCCCCGCCACCCGATCTACTCGATCCACTAGTCCACACGCCGCCACGCGCCTATATCCACCACCACCTCCGCGTCACCACCATCACCATCCTTCACCACCGCCGCTGCCGTCTCACCACCACACCACTGGGTCTCAGCCCAATAGGGTGCGTCGGGTTTAGTGTTGGCCCAAAAAGGGGTGTGTTCGGGTTGGGTTTTGCACCACAAAAGGGTGCATTTGATTTTGGCACCACAGCAGGGTGCGTTTGGTTGGCTGCCACCACCACAAGGGTGCGTTTGGTAGTCACCACCACCAAATAGGGTGCGTTTGGTTTTTCAGCAGGAAAGGGTGCGTGTGGTTTATTACAACAGAAAGATGGTGCGTTGGTTGTGGTTGTTTGCACC
>BQNB010053748.1:0-39852 GCA_026074375.1 Tanacetum coccineum
AAACATTTCAAAAAAAAAATTTACCGAAAATTTTAAATATTCTTACATAAATTTTAAAAAAAAAATTTCGAGAAATTTTTAAAAAAAAATTTCGAGAAATTTTTTAAAAAAAATTTGAATTTTTTTACATAAATTTAAAACATTTCGAGAAATTTTTTTAAAAAAAATTCGAATTTTTTTTAAAACATTTCAAGAATATTTTTTACCGAAAATTTTAAATATTCTTACATAAATTTGAAAAAAAAAAATTTCGAGAAATTTTTTTAAAAAAATTCCAATTTTTTTACATAAATTTAAATCATTTCGAGAAATTTTTTTAAAAAAAAATTCGAATTTTTTTTAAAACATTTCAAAAAAATTTTTTACCGAAAATTTTAAATATTCTTACATAAATTAAAAAAAAAATTAACACACATTAATTAGAAAGTTGAAAATTTTTTTAAAAAAATGAAGGACTAAATATGTGATATCACATAAACCACAGGGACCATATTTTTAAAGTTATATAGGTTTTAATGTAAATATATTTGAAAAGACAAAAATACCCATAAAGTTAACGGTCAACTGACGAAAATGTTGGTCAAGGGACTAAACCCGATACGGGCGAAAACGTTAGGGACAGGATCCGGGAAAAAAAAAGTTTAGGGACCTTTTTCGTTAAACCCGACAGACCACAGGGACCATTTATGCAATTAACTCTTTTAATATTGTAATGTTTTAATGTTATTTGAATTATTGTGTAATGTTTTTTATTATTTAATGAAATTTAATTTTGTTGTTAAAAAATTTTGAAAAAAAAAATAAAAGTCGCCGTATAGCGATAAAAAGTCGTTTGTAGATCGTCGAAGAAAAAAAAGCAAATGCGAGAGATAAAAATAAAGGTCGGAGGTGGCATTGTTATGCCTATCCTTATAAAGACGTCTATAGTATTTGTATATATCACATCATCTCACAGCCACACAATTTTTATCATAAAAGCATCCAACATATTGTCCCACTCTGAGTACAATGGGATCAAGCATGGTCATGATGGCTATTATATCCACCATGCTGGCTGTTATGCCATGCACCTGCTACCCGATAACCAGCAATAACTACCGGCAGCAACAGCTCTATCCGGTGGTTCTAGTTCCAGGAGCAGGTGGGAACCAGCTAGAAGCTAGACTGACCAAGGAGTATAAGGCAACAAGTTGGTTGTGCAACAAGTTTTATCCTCTTAAGAAGGATGAAGGAGGGTGGTTCAGGCTGTGGTTCGATGTTGGCGTATTGCTAGCACCTTTGACTGAGTGTTTTGCTGAACGAATGACTCTTTATTATGATGAAGAGTTAGATGATTATAGAAATGCACCTGGAGTTGAGACCAGGGTGTCGGAATTTGGTTCTACTGAGTCACTTCTTTACCTTGATCCTTCTCTTAAGTAAGCCCAAATTTCATTTCCTCTACATTTTATACATGAACAAAAACATGGATAGTTGGATTGTTAAGTAACTTTTAGCCTTTTGGGTATGTGGCAAAATGTGTTCTGAAAGACAAAAGCACAGGTACGCTCAAACATGAGGGGGTCATGTTAGTGTATTGTGAGTGAATATTTAATTTAAAATAATACAAACGTCTCACAATAATATTTTATTTCTTTTTTTCACACTCACAATAAGCATAACATGACCCCTCATGTTCATTTTGAACATGAGAGGATCCTAGTCCATTTTTAAACTACTATATACCTATTAAATCCACCAATAGTCCACATTGATGCACTGTCTTTATACCTCTGTTAGTATAAGTTTATTCGATTTGTGGATTAGCAATAAAATGCAACTAATTCTACTGGTTTTGTACAAACACATTTCTACAGTAATATTTGGCCTTGTGCATTTGTCACTTTGCTAACATATATAATGCGTTTTAATAGAAGAATAGCACAATTTAATTAACTTCAATACTACAGAATAAGCCCCTCTCGCAGAGCTTGGTTTTGCTAAGTGGCTGCTGAGATAGAGTTCAATATTTTTGTGGTCAATGACAGGCCTCTGTTTACGCAGATATAACCTGGTTTTTTTTTACTAACAATGGGAGCCGAGTGTGGCACGGGCTACACCCGATTTTGAGTCATGAAATGTAATTTGTTTTCAGAATATGTTGTTTTTTAATACGTGCAACCTCCGGTAACATTCTTTGCTACTTTAATTCTTTATAGTGGAACTCGACTTTTGCCTAAAAATTCTTTATGGTGAAAATTGTATTACTTATGATAGAAAAAGAAAATTGTGCCACACTCATTTTACAATCCCAGGTCCGTCTATGTGTTAAATGCCTCCGGCTCTATCTGCAGAAATTAAGGGTGTTTCTGGGGCGGTTCGGTTCGGTTAGTGGGAAGATTTAAACTATCCATCGCGAAGCGGGTAATTGAAACCGAACCGTACTAAGCGGGTAACCGGACACGCAGTTACCCACGGTTCGGGTCATGGTTAATCATTCCATACGTTTAATCAAGTTTAACCACATGAACAATAAATTGAACTAGAACGTAAAATGTCATTTTAATATAATTAATTATCATTAAATATCTTTTATATAATAAAAGAATTACATCATTTCGGAGTTTTCTATCAGATTAAATCTTATATGAAAATATATTGAACCAATCAGAATGCTTGATTTTGCCACGTAGGCAAAATCGTGCGATCTGATTGGTCAATAAAAAGTCAAAATTGAATCAATTTTGTCAAAATTGAAAAAATATGGTGAAAAAATCTGATGGAGAAAAAAAACACATAAAAATATATGTGTCAAATTTGTGAAAACAAAAACTTGAAAAAAGAGGAGATAATTAATAAAACTTTAGTGGTTTAATTTTAAATAAATTATATAGAGTTAAAAGTGTAAATTTATAAATTTACAAATTTTATTATAACTTTAAAAAATAAACAAATAACCCCTTAAACTTTATACCTCTAAACTTTATATTTTAAAATACAACAAATGTAAACAATTTCTTACTTCCAAACAAAGATTTAACATTATCTAACCACATCTCAAATCTACCTGAAGACCTTTTGGTGGATTTTTCATTGTCGGCCTGAAATCATGTTGTACAACCGAAGCACATCGAAGGTTCACTTGAGCCGACTCCAGGCTACCTAAAAGGGTAGTTTTGCTGGGATTAGTTGGCTCACAATGTCAAGTCAGAAAACATGTAAATCAAAAGAAAAGAATTAGTAATCATCTTCAAGTTCATATACTACGTAATATATAAAAGATTTAATGAATCTATTATCTTCATATATTTCGATTTAATGAATCTATTATCTTCATATATTTCGATAATACTCTATAACATAACTTATAAAACAGAAAAAAAATAAAAATATATATGTAGTTTAGAAAAACATAATGTATAAGTCTCGTGCGTGCACGGGCATTAAAACTAGTATAGATTATAATCATATTACATTTATTCCATCATAATAATTACATTCAAAATAACATATATAACATATTAACAAAAATATTTATTTCACATTTATAAGTTACAATTTATGTTATTTTCACACCCAAATGTTTAGTAAATGTTGAGTAAATTGCATAAATCGTCCCTAAAGTTTGGCCAAATTGCATGTTTCGTCCCAAACGTTACGAAAGTGCAAAGATCGTCTCTCTGAGGAAACCTTCGGTGCAAGTATCGTCCATGTGGAGAAACATTTGGTGAAACCTTTGTTGCAAGTATCGTCCCTGCAATTTACTCGTAAATGTTTAAATTAGAAGAGAGTCTGTGTATAATAGAATTAATGCAATAATATACTACAATTATTTAATATTTAGTTAAAAATATTTATGTATAATATACACGGTTCGGTTCGGTTAACCGCGGATATCTAAAAATGAAAAGCGAAACCGAACTGTGATTAGCGGGTTTTTACGGTTTGGTTATTTCTGTTTGCAGTTTTTTCGGTTTTGGGTCTTTTCGGTTTCAGATTGAGTGGTTCGGTTCGGTTTGTCAATTTCTCGAATTTTTTGAACACCCCTAACAAAAATAGATTTTTTTTCTACTAACAACACGGTCCAATGACCCTGGCGAAATTGAGTCCCTTTTTTTACTCAAAAGCAATGTTTTTGAATCCCGGGTTTTCAACCGACTCTGCCGATTGCACTAATTCACTTACTAAACACCTATAAAGCTTGTAAATTTCAGTACCATATATATATATAACCTCAAAAATTCAACGCCAGACACAGAATAAACTTACCAAACATACATACAATACCAAACATTAACTAGACAAAAATATAAGTTCCAAACATCAAACATCAATTCTCCTTAAAACATTGCGCAATTATTTATTATAAATTATATAGCTTGACCCAGCGGTCAACTAAAACGGGCTCACCCCGGTTCGACAAAATCCCAGGGGTTCAATCTGAGTCAATTTTCACCAAAAACCACGCTTACAACAGCCCGCTCACTACAGTGCCCACTGGTTTAGCCGGACCGGTTGACCTGCCTTTTAAAATAGAAAAATGCTACATTCACATATATTTTACAAAAGAAGTCCCAAATAATGACTTGACTTGTAACCAATAAAAATCATCTGTCCCTAACTTTACAAGCATTTTATCTACACAAACTGTAATGCGTTGTCCTCATTTTATTACCAGTAGATCAAAATTTTAGTTATATAACCTTTGGGTATTCAATGTTGTCAGTAACTCATAATTGTCACAGGAAGATAACAACTTACATGGAACCATTAGTGAAGTCTTTAGAGATGCTTGGCTACATAGATAGACAAACTCTATTCGGAGCTCCTTACGATTTTCGTTATGGCTTGGCATCAGAAGGACATCCCTGTAATGTTGGCTCAACTTACCTCCAAAACCTAAAACAGCTAATAGAAAACGCTAGTAATTTAAATGACGGAGAACCCATAATTCTCATCTCCCACAGCCTTGGAGGTCTATACGCCCTCCAACTCCTCAATCGTAACCCACCCTCATGGCGCCAACAATACATTAAACATTTCATTGCACTTTCCGCACCATGGGGTGGCACAGTGGACGAGTTGTTAACTTTTGCTTCGGGGAACGCACTAGGGGTTCCCTTAGTAAACCCGTTGCTTGTCAGAAATGAGCAACGGAGTTCCGAGAGCAATTTATGGCTCATGCCACGAAAAAACCAGTTTCCTTCTGAAATACCACTAGTTATTACACCAGATTCATCTTACTCTTCTTTTGATATCTCAAGATTTCTTGAAGATATCGGATATAAGGAAGGGGTTCACCCTTATGAAACACGAATCTTGCCTTTAGTTGAGAAGTTGGTTGCACCAAGAGTGCCTGTAACGTGCATTGTCGGAAATGGGGTCCCAACACCAGAAACTTTGTATTATGGAGAAAAAGGGTTCGATGAGAAGCCTGAAATTTAGAAATTTTTGTAATGGTGATGGGAGGACGGGAATTTGTAACTTGTGGCGTTTAGAGGACGAGTGGAGGGAACGAAGAGAATCTGAAGCGTAAGTATTATACGTGCTGGTGTTTCCACATCGGACATACTTTAAGATGAATTCATCTCTTGAGATAACAACTCCCATAATTGACGAACTCACTGCTATCAATTCGGGCATATCAACTTCTTCATTTATTTCCATCTGATATCATCTTCTTCATTTATCTCGCATCTGTAAAAAAAAAATTTAAGGATATGCAAGAAAGTGTAGAATCGAAGTAATAGATGGCTGCAAGAAAGTTTAGCATTGCATATTTAAACCTGAAACTCATAGCCTTCGATTATCTTTTGTACATCACTATGTAAAAATTAGGATAATTATTTTAGATATCAATAATTTCTTAAATAACATTGCCATCCATTTAAAAAGAAATCAATGGTTAAGGTTAAAAGCATTTTATTATTTCACATATATTTTATAATTTAAATATGGCATACCATTAATCGTTAAACAAAACAAATTATAACATCACGACCAACATTTAATTATATTTCTATAGATGAACACTTTGATATAATTTCAACAAGCTTTCTTTTTCGTTTTTTTCACATTTTTTTCTTCGTTTTTTCACTTTGTTTACGTTTTTTTTCGTTGTTAAAACTTGCATGAAGAAATCACATGTGATTAAACACTAATTTAGTAATTTGAATATTCGTATAAAATCACATATAATTTAACACTAGTATCATATGTGATTTAACACTAATATTGACATACTTGTAATTTTATTAAAATTACATATCATATGTTATTTAACACTAATAGCGAATTATATTAGTTTTCATTAGAATCACATATCATATGTGATTTAACTCTAATATTATATATGATTTAACACTAATAACACATGCAATTTTATTAGAATATTTAAATTAGTATTTAATCACATGTGATTTCTCATACAAGTTTCAACAACAAAGAAAAAAGAGAAAAAGACGAACAAAAGTAAAAAAAGGGAAAAAAACAAAAAAAAAGTTTGTCAAAAGTATATCAAAGTGCATATCTATAATAAGAATACTAAATGCTCGTCGTGTATATTTATTTCGCTTAACGATTAACGGTTTAAGAAATATTAATATTTGAAAAAAAAAGATGAAAATGAGTTTTGAGTTTAATCTTATCTATTGGATCCAAAATGAAGATAGATGGTGCGGATTAGTCCTTTGGTATCCAAATAAAGTTTGATATCAAAATAAAATTAAATCAAAATTTTAGTCTAGACATGAATCTAGTCCTACTCCCTTTGTCTATTTACATTTTGACATGTTTTAAAATAACTGTTCAACCAATAAAAAAGAGTTCACTAGACATAGATAATATTTTTTTGATTAAATATAGTAGTTGTCCTACTTATCTTACACATTGTGTTTTCCGGTGGTAATGTATATTGTAAGATGATAAAATTTATCCTTCTAAAAAAAATTAGTAGGCTATACCAGCCCATTCTTTAGCGTGTCACCAACTTAACCTAATTATACTGTTTCTAGATTAATATTACATAAATTATATATTGATTTGGTGATTTATGAGAATTGATGTTAAAACCAGGACTCTGATTCTTGGTATGTAACCACCTAATGTCAATGTGCTTGGGTTTATATGGTTATATATGAATAATTCATTATCGATGGGACTTTGCGCCAATACAAGGCTTGGTTTGTTGGTAATAGAATCACTCATCAACTTCATATTGACTGTGATGAGACTTTTAGTCTCGTGGTTGAGCTAGACACTTTTTGTATTGTGCTTACTCTTGTGTTGTACGGTCAATTGTCCGTTCAACAATTTAATGTTAAGAACGAAGTTCCCAATAGACATTTGTCCGAGACTATTTTTATGCATCAGCCTCATAGTTTTATGAACTTCGGATATCTTAACCAATGTATTTCAGAGTGCTCTAATGTTGAAGAATGAAAAAAGAAATGTTATGATAAAATGTGAAAAGAAAGAAGTCATCCATCCATTTTAGGTAGAAACCGGGTCAATATATATGATATCAATCTTCACAAAGATGAATTCTGGTATTCAAGAAAGACATCATTGACCCAGTGATGTAATGCACAACCCTTCCTAGCCATTCAAGTTTCTATTAAAAGGTTCTTGTCTCATTTGCACGGAGATCAACATGACTTCTATTGACTTCTCACTCCGAGAACGTTGATATTAAAAAGGTGGCAGTCTGCACCAGCCTCCAGTCACTAAAACCAAAGTGCACTAATCGAGTCTAGAGCCCAGATATCAAATTGTGGAAAATGTAGAGGGGGGTGAATACGTTTCCGTTTAAAAACTTAAAACTTTTTGTATCAAATACCCGATCAAGCTTGACGTAATATGAAAAGTACCAATTATAGTCTATGACTATATGAATAATGGAAAGCATAGAATAAACAAGTTGTCACAACACAAGCATAATCATAAAATAAATAGAGAGCGATAAATAAAAGAGAATGCAAACCAGACACGATGATTTGTAGTGGTTCCATCTCGGAGCTCCTCTCCGCCCTACTTCACTCCCTAGTACCCAACTCGAGAGTTATTCCACTAGATCAACAAGCTCCCTTTGCGCCGGAGAAAACCTTACACAACATCGCTTACACTTTTTCCGGTACAAAGCTAACTATCGAGTCCTAGTTCAAGGTAGAACCAACCTAACGTCGCTTACACTTTATCCAGTACAGAGCTAAATACTGGGTTCTTACACACAGGGTAAAACCAACCCAAACCCGTTATATTTTATAACCCAACATAACGAACCTTATGTTTTATGACGCAAACACATAAACCATCTAATCTAGTTGGTTATACAAGATAATGATACAAATGTGAGTACAATGATGATCCAAGACAATGTGTCTAATGGATATGAATGACTAATCTAAATGAACTTTTATTGATGGGAAACCTTCAAATGGATGAAGATGATAAGATCATAAATCTTGTAGATCTTCATATGTATATGCTTGTAGTGGATGGAAATGACAAGATCTTCTAAGGCTTGCTTTGGTGGATCATCATGGAAGTATGCTTACAACAAAGTAAAGTTAGAAGCATTATGATCGTATGTTAATGAGGGGTTTTATGGATGCATAAGTGTTTATCTAAATATGTGTGAAATGATGGAGAGAATGTGTGTAAGAATGAATGATAAAATGGTAAAGTTTGGCTTGCTATTTATAGGCAAAACTCTACAATGCCAAATGGTGTGATGTCATCCATGAGGTAATAATAGATGTGCAAGACATAAAAATGATTTAGTTACTTGATTAAAATCAAATATATTTTGTAAATTGTAGAATGCATTTTGTAAATTTATGCAGAAAAACATTGTCTGACCCCGCGGATCAGGCGGATCCTTCCAAAAGGGATCCGGCTTGTGTGTGGTAAGGGATCCAGGCCACTGTTTTGCAAATCCGGATTTGGATATCAAATCTCAAAAAATCTTATGTGATCTTCCAAGATCTTAGCTAGATATGGAAAGATTATGATGTGACAATACATAAAAGTCAACTATATGTATAATGTCATGCATGATGTAGAATCTAATTTTTGTTTATCTTATTTCAAAAGAATAGATGTGTAAGTAACTTACTAAAAGTGTGTAAGTAAACTTTAAAGATAAAGATCATTAGGTAGTTTACACAAACTAATGTAAAATGCGTGACTTGACTCTAAAATGTATTCTAAATATTTTTAATGGTTTGTCAAGGGGTTTGATCATAATGCTACATAACAAACATATATGAACCTGTGTTGTAGCATACGAGGAATCAAGACATCAAGAGGTGTTGAATGTATGTTGAGACAAATTATGATTACGAGTAACTTGTACATCTTACGTTATGTATTACAAGTTACGTGTTTGTTATCAACAAAACAAACGAGACTGTGTAGATTGAATATCGTAATATTTGCACTAACAATCTCCCCCTTTTTAATGGCAAAATATGTGAACTTAATATATCATATCCCCGTAATACCTTTATATTACCTTCTCCGTTTACATTCTTCTCCTCTTTTTATCGAAACAAAAAGGGTGTCCTTGGAGTTAGATTTCATTTCTCCCAAAACAAGCGAGCTTGCATCATCCCTAGTGAATTTAAGTTGTCTACTCCAATCCTCTATGATTGTTGCATCCCCTAGGTTATTGTCCTTGGTTTATAGCGGATCCATGGATAAAATTTGAAATCTTAACCTACAATAAGGTTAGTTTCTTGCAACATATATAACAATAAAAAATAGGAGAAATCTATGAAAATACATATAGCAAACAACACATGTGGGTAAGCTATGTAAAACTATCTTCTCTTCCTTTTGTCGAAACACAAAGGAGTGTCAAAGAGTGAAAATGATGATGAATGTGTGCATGCTCCCCCTTGACGGATGCTCCTTCATGTTTGAGGCATCAAGGTATTATTGAAATGTCTATAAATGCTCGACGAAAATTCCCCCTTGCTCGAGGGCGTCAAGGATGATCCTACAAAACAAAATTTTAGTGCAATAATAGATTCGTCCTTAGACAAATATGTCATATACAACAAAGTGTATAGATGACCCAATATGATTGCTTAACTGATGCTCCCCCTTATTTGAGGGCGTCAAGATGAACCTACAAAAAAATCGATGCAAACTTCATGTAGACAAGTATGTCATGTACAACACTGTGTATATGAGTGAACCTAAAAGAAGATAAAATGATTAATGCAAATTTCATCAATAGCCGAGAATGCCATATACAGCAATGTGTATATCCCATCGAGAAATAATCTAAGCCACTTTTGAACAAAAACAAGTGTGTCATACACATTAAAGTGTATATATGAATTTGAACCTACAAAGAAAAATTAGTGCAATATATGCTTCGTCTTTCGAGGAAGTCATATATAATAAAATGTATATATGATGCAATATATAAATGATGCAATTACAAGCGACTCAAGATAGTGAACTGTGACGATACTATAATGTTCTATAATATAATGAAATATTAGGAAAAACTAGAATAAAATATGATTCTCTATATGAAACTCCTAGAAAAATAAACTAGAGGTAGGATAATAAAAAAATATAATCATACTACTTGCATCATCACGGTTGGTTTTGGTGAGGTTGTTTAAGGTTGTAAGGATGTCTTCGAGAATAAGACGCATTTCATTACGAAATTCACTTGTCTTTTGACAACATAGGCAAAGATGCTGATGAGTGTCGCGATATGTGGAAGGTGGTTCAAAATCCAAGGTGAGTTACTAGTAGGTTGTGGTTATGGTGGTGGTGAAAAGTTTCATGGTGATTCTGCTTGTAAGAATGAGTCGATGAATGACTCAAGATTTTTAGAAATAAAAGGTTTTTCAGTAAACCTTATCTTGTTGTATGTTGAAGCACATGAGATGCTAAACATAGTGACTTTGTGAATGGTGAAAGAGGTGGCAGAAGATGGTGATGACAATGCAAGCAACTAACAATGTATGCTTATTAATGAAATGGTGTCGATGATTATGCATGCATGAACATATAATGAATTATATGGATCAAAGTATGATAAATGTGCGAATGAGCACAAATTAACTTGATAGAGAAATCGATATTTATCGACCTACAAAAATCCAAACGAGTTAGTTATAAGTCTAACATAAGATGAAAGCAAGAATATCATTTTTCAACATGATAGTTGTAAAACCCCGTATTTAAGGTCACTACTTATCCCGAGCTTTACTTTTATTTTCTAAATTTTATGGAATTTATTTTATTACTTTTAGTCGATTTTATTAAAATCATCGTTTTAATTATTTATGAGCCATGCTTAGAATTATTATTCGTCTTGAACCATACGTAATTAAAATTTTCAGAAAAGTATCCCGATTTATGTAGAACTATTTTTATTTTATTCGTTTTTGGTTAATGGTTCCGCTTTAACTCTTTCTATATTTTTCGCAAATACCCGTTAGCCTCAAAACTACCTACCTATGTTAAAATTTATAACCAAAAAAACTATAACCATCACCCCACCCCACTATAGACGGCTAAACCACATGGTGCCAATTTTCCCACTAACACCATTTACTTAGACACTTGTCTAAGTAATATAGAAGTAATGCATGTATATGTTATATAAAACCAATAATTCATCTCATAATAACACATAGTCGATAAAATTTTCATCTACCTCTCCCTTTGGTCTCTCCCTTTTCGTCCCATATAAGCCATCAAAACACCAAATTCATCAAAATTTCCTATATCAATCTCTTAATAATCTTGTGCAATCTCGTTCCTTATATTATAAGCTACATTTGAAGACTAAGAAATCTTTTATTTGACAACCTTAGGGGCTGAATTAATTAAAGTTTTGGAAGGTTTCATGCATGGAGTGGTGATGATCTTGTAGAAGGATCCTTGTGATATTTTAAGCTTGGTGTAGTTAGTTGTTTTTGGTAGATTTGGTTGAAAGTGTTGCAAGATTTTCTTAAGGGTTATAAAACGGTATTGTTGGAGTTAAAATAAGGGTTTAGGGCTGAGATTAAATTGATTTTATGTGTTATTTGGGTCGAACTCAGCCCCCAACAAGAAAGTAGTTCTTGTGTTTTATTTTGATTGTCTTGTCTAAACCATCTTTTAGTAAGGCTATTTCTTATTCTTTGATTTTTATGTTGATTTTTATCCATGTAATTGAATGTTTAAATTCTGGAAATACATGTTTATTGATGATCATGAGGATGTGTGACAATATAGTATGGCATTGCATGTGGATAAATAATGATTAGGATGAGTTTTGATGGGATTTAGAAGTAGTTTGTAGGGGTAGATTTAGGTCAGTAGCTAAACGTGGATTTTTCTAAAACTTTTTGGCCTGGAGCCTGTTATTAAATTACATGGTTGGATTGATATAGTTCTAAGCTTCATGTGGCGAATTGGATGGTTTTGTATCGATTTCGGATGAGGGATTTATGGCCGTTTTACGAAAACTACTCAAATCTGGAACACCTTTTGGAAAACAGGTTAAACTCCAAATTTTTGCACTAAAGTATTGGATTTAAAAACATGGCTCAGTAGTAGACACCTTAGGCTAACATCTCCAATTGTATTCACTTCAATAGCTATCATAGTTTAGGATTTATGGCCGTTTTCATAAGTGGTAAAATTTCAGAAAAATTCCTAGGCAGAGTTGTTAAGGGTAAAATGTCATTTCCTATTGATGGGTAATTATTTAGAGGGTGAGGCCTAGCATTCTGGAAACTAGACTCAAAGATCTTTCCAGGGGCAAAAACCTCACGTTCATAGCCTTTATGGATTAGGAGATATAGATCCATTAAGTCGGGTTAAATCCAGAATCTGGATTTTTACGCCTTTTCTTGAAATATAAAAAGGATAGAAACACATTATTAAAACAAGAGTTAATTAGCGAAACTTAGTAGGTGTTTAATTTGATATAAACTAAGGTACCAGTTGAGGGATGAAAATAATTTGGTTAAGTCGTAATGCAATGCCGTGCATATCTTGAAGACATATCTCATGATCATGTGATTATTTTTACGTATTGACATCTTTTATTATACTAAGATGCGTCATGACTTTTAGGTGGTGCTTAGGCGTACTTTTTTCTCATCCGAAGATTCATCTACTTCTGACCTCTTTGCTATTTCGGTGAGTTCATAGCCTCACCTTTTCTCTTTTAGTGGTTTTCATAAACTATTTTCGGGGTGAGAATACATGCTCGTTTTACTAAGTAAACTTATTGATTTCTACTACATAAGTGTTACATGATTGTTTGTACTAAAAGCTTTTACTTACTTACTATATGACTTCTAAAACATGTGCGATACATGGTTGTTTACTCATGAACTTACGAAAGCTTGATTTGCTACTATACTAAAGTTTTTATTTGCTTGCTACATGATTTGAGATCATTGACATATTATTTATATACAACCGTTAGTTTTAAATTTACATTATTTTTAAATTGAACACAAGTGATTTTATGGTATGCTACCCGATTATGAGATTATCCACATGAGTAGCTATTGCCAAAGTCCTACAGTCATGAATCCGTTAATTACCTTTTAGGGTAAACGCTAGTACAAATATATAGATCTATTAGGCTTGACAACCTCGTCCGGGGTCTAAATCCATATTGAGAACACCCATGTCAAACGGACGTTTTGTATCGAGACAGTTTAGGTATGAGGCAATACTACCTAGTATCAGGGGCAAATTTAGACATATATAAATATGTTGTGTTAATGTACGGTGTCATGAGCTCAATGCGATATTAGTGAATTGATACATTGTATTCGTTGCAATGTCCCCTATTAACTATACTTGTGTTCTAATGGTTTTACTCTTTTTTTTAAAAACTATATGGATTTCAATTGAATATTACTTGAATATGAATTACCACTTGGATTTGGGTCACAAAAAAATAAAAAAAAAATTAATAAAAATAATTCTTTTGAAATGTGGTTACGCTACTCTTCTTTATTGATTTTTACTTGATACTATTTCATACACTGCTTTTACTTAAACCTAGGTATTCAACACATAATTGTTGACGTTTTTGCTGTATTTCTCAGGTTATTATTATTGCTAGTGAGCATTGGGAGATTTGGCATGATCGAATATCTAAACTTTAAAGACTCAGTTTTCTTCAACATTCTGATAAAACCATTTATCTTTAAATATACAATTGAGTCATGTTTGAATGCTTGTAACTTTTGTTAAAAGGAAATGATTGGGACATGTGTAACTTTGATATTTTATTAAATCGAATGTGACATTTTATTAAAACGTCTCTTTTGAGGTCGTTTTCTGTAACTTGTGTGTATGAACTATAAAGTAGCACCCCAAGTGGTATGCCGTTGCGTTGTGATTTTTGAGGTGTTACAGATTGGTATCAGAGCACTGGTTATAGAGAAATAGGTCGTTTTTAAAACCTAACTTTAACGATTTTTTCGGGAAATTTTAACAGTCTTATTCATCTTTGTCGATAATTTCAGCTTGCTTGCTCGCAACAGGTAATCTTATTTTATTGGGGGGCTCTCTTTTGTATCCTTATTGCTATTACGTTAATAATTAGTATATAATACTTGGTTATGATTTCACCTTCAAGTTATTTTGATCGTCATACTATTTATTGTATATCGGTCGCTTATATATATATTGACCACTCGGATTATCGCGTACTTCCTATTTTCTCATTCGAGCATCAATACTAGTATCATATAAGGATACCCGTACGTATATGAGCTACCTTATTTTAATCTCTTATGCTCATCTTTTGGATTGTCGCCTATTTATATAGAAGTGATTTGTGCGAGTCTAGCTATTCAAGGTCGCTGTGTCGCCTTGGTGACATGGCTAGCATAATTTGAAATTTGGACCGTGGGTATGCCTACCTCCATGTTGTTTATAATTTAGCGATGATTTTCAATTGAGCTTGATTTGATGCTTGTGCTAATCTAAGCCTAAAGGCGAAATCTTCTACGTAATAATAATTACTTACATATGTGTATAGTATTATGGTACGTCTTAATGAGTTCGTTTACTTCAATATATTGTGAGTGATGCGATTATCTCCGATACATTTACGCGACCTTACTTCATTTTTTTATGATGTTGAAATTCGGCGTAGTTTGTCAATTCCGCTAGTTATTTTATCATTCGACTTCGAGTTTGAACACCCTGCTTATGCTTTTGAATCGCATATGTTGTTTCGTAATCTATTATTTTGAAGTCTTCCATTCGATAGGAGTACTACTTTATCTTGTTACCTTGGATCGTGCCGTCTTTTGGCACTTACCTTGGAATTAGATTGTCTAGCGTCTCATTATTTTTCTCATCACTTCTTATGATTTTGAAGAATCATGCCATCAAGGAGACACTCCTTTTTATTTAATGTAGCTTTTGGTCTTGTTTTGATATTGTGTTTTATGTCGGCCATACTTAAGTAGGATGATTTATAATCATCTTATTGAAATGAATTAGGACGCTTCTTCATTTAAATAAGGAAATTATAAACCGACGAACCATAAGTTCATAATTCATCACTTACGTGGATTGGGACGCCTCTTTATGTAAGTGACGAATTGTGAATTAGTGGGCTTATGGGCATCCGACATAGTGTGCGTTAATCCGTACGAATCATTCTTTGGGCTATGAAATCCTTTCGACTCGTAATTTGTTATAGGGATTTTTCCGAATGTGTATTGACCTCCGCGAACTTGATAAGATAATCGTAATGAACCATTAACCGCTTCCAAGAATTGACGACTTGTTAAATTCTTTCTTTCCAATGGCTTTTCTTCAAGTCATGTATTTTATCCTTTCTTTTTTTAGGATTCTTATGACATTCAATTCGTCCGCGCATGCACGTTGCATATATTTCATGCTTTGACTTTTGTTCATTCAATTTTCATTGGAAATCTTGACGAGGACCTGAGTAGATCCTCATCTCTTCACAAGTAAACCGAAGACAAACAGGCGAATTGAGCATCGGGACGGCGCTCCTTTAAGGAGGAGAGGATGTAAAACACCGTATTTAAGGTCACTACTTATCCTGAGCTTTACTTTTATTTTCTAAATTTTATGGAATTTATTTTATTACTTTTAGTCAATTTTATTAAGATCGTCGTTTTAATTATTTATGAGCCATGCTTAGAATTATTATTTGTCTTGAACCATACGTAATTAAAATTTTCAGAAAAGTATCCCTATTTATGTAGAACTATTTTTATTTTATTCGTTTTTGGTTAATGGTTCCGCCTTAACTCTTGCTATATTTTTCGCAAATACCCGTTAGCCTCAAAACTACCCACCTATGTTAAAATTTATACCCAAAATAAACTATAACCATCACCCCCACCCCACTATAGACGGCTAAACCACATGGTTAAACCATGTGGTGCCAATTTTCCCACTAACACCATTTACTTAGACACTTGTCTAAGTAATATGCAAGTAATGCATGCCTATGTTATATAAAACCAAGAATTCATCTCATAATAACACATAGTCCATACAATTTTCATCTACCTCTTCTTTTGGTCTCTCCCTTTTCGTCCCATATAAGCCATCAAAACACCAAATTCATCAAAATTTCCTATATCAATCTCTTAATAATCTTGTGCAATCTTGTTCCTTATATTATAAGCTACATTTGAAGACTAAGAAATCTTTTATTTGACAACCTTAGGGGCTGAATTAATTAAAGTTTTGGAAGGGTTCATGCATGGAGTTGTGATGATCTTGTAGAAGGATCCTTGTGATATTTTAAGCTTGGTGTAGTTAGTTGTTTTTGGTAGATTTGGTTGAAAGTGTTCCAAGATTTTCTTAAGGGTTATAAAAGGGTATTGTTGGAGTTAAAATAAGGGTTTAGGGCAGAGATTAAATTTATTTTGGGTGTTCTTTGGGTCGAACACAGCCCACAACAAGAAAGGAGTTCTTGTGTTTAATTTTGATTGTCTTGTCTAAACCATCTTTTAGTAAGGGTATTTCTTATTCTTTGATTTTTATCCATGTAATTAAATGTTTAAATTCAAGAAATACATGTTTATTGATGATTATGAGGATGTGTGACAATATAGTATGGCATTGCGTGTGGATAAATAATGATTAGGATGAGTTTTGATGGAATTTAGAAGTAGTTTGTAGGTGCAGATTAGGTCAGTAGCTAAACGTGGCTTTTTCTAAAGCTTTTTCGCCTGGAGCCTGTTATTAAATTTCATGGTTGGATTTATATAGTTCTAAGCTTCATGTAGAGAATTGGATGGTTTTGTATCGATTTCGGATGAGGGATTTATGGCCGTTTTACGAAAACTACTCAAATCTGGAACACCTTTTGGAAAACAGGTTAAACTCTAAATTTTTTCACTAAAGTATTGGATTTAAAAACATGGCTCAGTAGTAGACACCTTAGGATAACATATCCAAATTGTACACACTCAATACTAACATAGATAGGATTTATGGCCTGTATCATAATTGGTATAATTTTAGAAAAATTCCTGGGACTAGTTGTTAGGGTAAAATGTCATTTTCCTATTGATGGTAAATCTTTAGAGGTGTGAGCCTAGCATATAGAAACTATGCTCAAAGATATTTCGAGGGTAGAAAAACCTCACGTCAATAGCTTTAGGATTAGGAGATATGGATCCATTAAGTCGGGTTAAATCCAGAATCTGGATTTTACGCCTTTTCTTGAAATATAAAAAGTATAGATACACATTAGTAAAACAATGTAATATTACGAAACTTAGTAGTTGTTTAATTTGATATAAAACACAGGTGTATACCATTAGAGGGAATGAAATAATTCGGTTAAGTCGTAAAGCAATGCCGTGCATATCTCGAAGACATATCTCATGATCATGTGATTATTTTTATGTATTGACTTCTTTTATTATACTAAGACGTCACGACTTTTAGGTGGTGCTTAGGCGTACTTTTTCTCATCCGAATATCCTCTACTTCTGACTTACTTTTTGCTATTTCGGTGATTTCATAGACTCACCTTTTCTCTTTGAGATGGTTTTCCTAAACTAATTTATGGGTGAGAATACATGCTTGTTTTACTATTAAACTTATTGAAATTCATACACATAAGCGTTACATGATTGTTTGCTAAAAGCTTTAACTTACTTACTATATGACTTCTAAAACAAGTACGATACATATTGGTTTTACTCCTGAACTTACGAAAGCTGATTGTGCACTATACTAAAGGTTTTATTTTGCTTGCTACAGATTTAGAGATCATTGAGATAACTATTACAAAACTGTGGTTATTGAAAACATTACATGTTTAAAATATGAACAAAATGATTTATGGTATGCTGGACCCGATTATGAGATTATCCGCATAAGTAGCTATTGCCAAAGTCCCTAATTTCATGAATCGTCAATTACCTTTCAGGGTAAACGCCAGTACAAATACTAGATCTATGGGCGTGACAACCCCACCTCAATCCATATTGAGAACACCCATGTCAAACGGACGTTTTGTATTGAGACAATTTAGGTATGAGGCAATAATACCTAGTATCAGGGGCAAATTTAGACATATATAATATGTATGTTTAATGTTCGGTTCAAGAGCTCTATGCGATACAAGATAATTATACATTGTATTCTTGCAATGTCCCTTATGAACATACTTGTGTTCTAAAATTGCTTTATACTCTTTTATGACAAACCATATGGAATCACTAGAATATTACTTGAAATTATTGAATTACCACATAATTCAGAATAATTCTTTGAATGTTTGTAACGCTACCTTCTGACTAAAATATTACTTGAATTATATTCAATAGTGTTTTACTTAAACCTATGAATTCACCACATTATTGTTGACGTTTTTGCATAAATTTCCTGGTTGGGGGGGGTAATTTTTTAATTCTCAGTATTATATGTGCTAGCTGCGCATTGGAGCATTTGGATGAGCGGGAATATCTACAACTTTAAAGACTCATTTCTTCACAAATCGAAACCATTTATCTTTAAATATACAATTAATTCATGTTTGAAACGCCTAAACTTTTGTTAAATCGAAATGATTGTACATTGATGTTAACTCTGATATTTTATTAAATCGAATGTGACATTTTATTAAAATGTCTCTTTTTGAGGCTCGTTTTTCTGTAACATGTGTTTAAAACTAATGAAGTAGCACCCCAAGTGGGATCCGTTGCGTTGTGAATTTTGGTGTTACATATGAATAATTGGTTAATCAGGATCACAGGTATAGAAACTAGTCATTTTCAAAACCTAAACTAAAACCGTTTTTTGAAAAATTTTAAGAGTCTTTCACCTTTGTCCGATATCTGCTCGCGGAGCTTGCCCCAGGTAAACTTATATGCTCTCTTTTTCATCCCTATTGCTATTACGTAATATATAATAGAATACTTGGTTATGATTTCACCCACCTCCGACTATCTTAAGACGACATCCAATTTTATATATATTCGGTTCGCTTATATATATATATGACCACTACGGCTTATTGCGAACTTCCTATTTTCTCATTTTTTTCTTCGAGCTTCAATATTAGTACATATAAGGAAACCTCGTAAGTATATGACTACCTTCTTTTAAACTCTTATGCTCATCATTATGATTCGCCTATTAAAATAGAGAGTGATATGTGTGAGTCTAGCTATTCAAGTCGTTTGTCGCCTTGTTGACATGGCTAGCGTGATTTTAAATATGGATCGGGGTACGCCTACCTGCATGTTGTGTATAATTTAGCGATTTTTCAATGAGTTGATTTGATGCCTGTGCTAATCTAAGCCTAAAGGCGAAATCGTCTACGTAATAATAATTACTTACATATGTGTATAGTATTATGGTACGTCTTAATGAGTTCGTTTACTTCAATATATTGTGAGCGATGCGATTATCTCCGATACATTTACGTGACTTAGTTTTTTTTGCTTCATTTTTTGATGATGAGTTTAAATTCGGCGTAGTTTTGTCCCAATTCCGCTAGTTATTTATCATTCGACTATCTATTTGAACACCCTTCTTATGCTTTTGAATCGCATATTTTTTTCGTAAACTATTTATTTATTGAAGTCTTCCAATCCGTATGGAGTACGACTTAATCTTGTCACCTATGGATCGTGTCCGTCTTTGACCACTTACCTTGGAATTAGATTGTCTAGTTCTCATTATTTTTCTAATCATTTTTTTTTTATTTTTCTTATGATTTTGAAGAATCATGTCGTCAAGGAGACACAGCCTTCTTTTACTTAATTAACTTTTTGTCTTGTTTTGATATTGTAGTTTTGTCTCTGCCCATACTTAAATAGGAGATTTCATAATCATCTAATTGAAATAAATTAAGACGCTTCATCATTTGAATAAAGGAAAAATATAAACCCACCGAATATAGACAGTTCATAATTCATCGCTACGTAGATTGGACGCCCTCTTTAAGGAAGTGATGACTTGTAAATTTAAGTGGGATTATGGGCATCCGACATAGCGGGCGTATCATCCGTAACATCATTCTTTTGGGCTGTGAAACTCTGTCAACTCGAAATTTGTTATAGGATATTTCCGAATGTTTACACTCCGCTAACTTGATAAATAATCGTAATTGAACCATTAACCCTTCCAAGCAATGACCAACAAGTTAAATTCTTCGTTTCCAATGGCTTTTCTTTGAGTCCAATGTATTTTATCCGTTCTTTTAGGATTCTTACAACATTCAATTCGTCCGCCAAGCACATTTTGGGGGCCCCAAAAAAAAAATAATTTATTTTTCAAGCTTGTTACTTTTGTTCATTCATTTTTCATTGAAATCTTGACGCGGGACCTAAGTAATCCTCATCACTTCACAAGTAACACGAAGACAAAACAAAAGCGAATTGGCACCAGGACGCCGCTCCTCTAAGGAGGGAGGATGTAAAAACACCGTATTTCAGGTCACTACTATATCCCTGAGCTTTACTTTTATATTCTAAACTTTTATGGATTTATTTATACTTTTAGTCGATTTTATTAAAATCTCGTTTTAATTATTTATAGAGCCATCATTAGATTATTATTCGTCTATGAACCAAATGTAATAAAATTTTTTAGAAAAGTATCCCGATTAAATAGAACTATTTGTATTTATTCGTTTTATGTTATGGTTCGCCTTAACACTTGCTTAAATTTCGCAAATACCCGATAGCCTCAAAACAAACCCACTAATGTTAAAATATTATACCCCAAAATAAACTATACCCATCAACCCCCACCCAACTAAGACGCGAAACCACATGGAAAAACCATGTGCTGCCAAATTTTCCCACTAACACCATTATACTTAGACACATTCCTAAGTAATAATGCAAGTAATGCATGCCTATGTTAATATAAAACCAAGAATACCATCTCATATAAAAACATAGTCCATATATTTCATCAACTCTTCTTTAGTCTCTCCCTTTTCGTCCCATATAAGCTATCAAAACACCAAATTCATCAAAATTTCCTATATCAATCTCTTAATAATCTTGTGCAATCTTGTTCCTTATATTATAAGCTACATTTGAAGACTAAGAAATCTTTTATTTGACAACCTTAGGGGCTGAATTAATTAATGTTTTGGAAGGGTTCATGCATGGAGTTGTGATGATCTTGTAGAAGGATCCTTGTGATATTTTAAGCTTGGTGTAGTTAGTTGTTTTTGGTAGATTTGGTTGAAAGTGTTCCAAGATTTTCTTAAGGGTTATAAAAGGGTATTGTTAGAGTTAAAATAAGGGTTTAGGGCTAAGATTAAATTGATTTTGGATATTATTTGGATCAAACTCAGCCCCCAACAACAAAGGAGTTCTTGTGTTTTATTTTGATTGTCTTGTCTAAACCATCTTTTAGTAAGGCTATTTCTTATTCTTTGATTTTTATGTTGATTTTTATCCATGTAATTTAATGTTTAAATTATGGAAATACATGTTTATTGATGATCATGAAGATGTGTGACAATATAGTATGGCATTGCATGTGGATACATAATGATTAGGATCAGTTTTGATGGAATTTAGAAGTAGTTTGTAGGGGCAGATTTAGGTCAGTAGCTAAACGTGGCTTTTTCTAAAACTTTTTGGCCTGAAGCCTGTTATTAAATTACATGGTTGGATTGATATAGTTCTAAGATTCATGTGACGAATTGGATGGTTTTGTATCGATTTCGGATGAGGGATTTATGGCCGTTTTACGAAAACTACTCAAATCTAGAACACCTTTTGGAAAACAGGTTAAACTCTAAATTTTTGCACTAAAGTATTGGATTTAAAAATATGGCTCAGTATTAGACACCTTAGGCTAACATCTCCAATTGTACTCACTTCAATAGCTATCATAGTTTAGGATTTATGGCCGTTTTCATAAGTGGTAAAATTTTAGAAAAATTCCTGGGCATAGTTGTTAAGGGTAAAATGTCATTTCCTATTGATGGGTAAATATTTAGAGGGTGAGGCCTAGCATTATAGAAACTAGGCTCAAAGATATTTCTAGGGGAGAAAACCTCACGTTCATAGCTTTACGGATTAGGAGATATAGATCCATTAAGTCGGGTTAAATCCAGAATCAGGATTTTTACGCCTTTTCTTGAAATATAAAAAGGATAGAAACACATTATTAAAACAAGTGTTAATTAGCGAAACTTAGTAGGTGTTTAATTTGATATAAACTCAGGTTGTATACCAGTTGAGGGATGAAAATAATTCGGTTAAGTCGTAATGCAATGCCGTGCATATATTGAAGACATATCTCATGATCATGTGATTATTTTTATGTATTGACTTCTTTTATTATACTAAGACGCGTCACGACTTTTAGGTGGTGCTTAGGCGTACTTTTTTCTCATCCGAATATTCATCTACTTCTGACCTCTTTGCTATTTCGGTGAGTTCATAGACTCACCTTTTCTCTTTTAGTGGTTTTCATAAACTATTTTTGGGGTGAGAATACATGCTTGTTTTACTAAGTAAACTTATTGATTTCTACTACATAAGCGTTACATGATTGTTTGTACTAAAAGCTTTTACTTACTTACTATATCATACTCTAGACTTCTAAAACAAACGATACATAATTTGTTTACTCATGATCTTACGAAAGCTTGATTCTACTATACTAAAGTTTTTATTTTCTTGCTACATGATTTGAGATCATGAATATCTATTTACAAAACTGTGATTTGATTCATTAATGTTTTTTAAATTGAACACAAGTGATTTTATGGTATGCTGGACCCGATTATGAGATTATCTGCCTGAGTAGCTATTGCCAAAGTCTCTAATTTCATGAATTGTTAATTACCTTTTAGGGTAAACGCCAATACAAATATAAGATCTATTGGCCTTGACAACCCATCCGGGTCTGAATCCATATCGAGAACACCATGTCAAACGACGGTGTGATCGAGACAATAGGTATGAGGCAATAATTACCTAGTATCGGGGGCAAATTTAGACATATATAAATATGTAGTGTTAATGTTCGGTGTCATGAGCTCAATGCGATAAAGATGAATTGATACATTGTATTCGTTGCAATGTCCCTTATTGAACTATACTTGTGTTCTAAATTGCTTTTACTCTTTATTACAAACCATATGGATTCACTGAATATTACTTGAATTATTGAATT
Organism: Tanacetum coccineum; assembly: GCA_026074375.1. Taxonomy (NCBI): domain Eukaryota; kingdom Viridiplantae; phylum Streptophyta; class Magnoliopsida; order Asterales; family Asteraceae; genus Tanacetum; species Tanacetum coccineum. The sequence continues at coordinate 23,632 of BQNB010053748.1, forward strand.
AACCACATGGAATTCAGAAATAAATCTTTGAAATGTTTTAACGCTACACTTCTGTACTAAAATATTACTTGAAATTATTTCAATAGTGGTTTTACTTAAACCTATGATATCACCACATTATGGTTGACGTTTTGCATAAATTTCTCAGGTTATTATATTTCAAGCTGAGCATTGAGAGCATCTTGGATTAGCGGATATCTAAACGTTAAAGACTCATATTCTTCACATTCGAGTAACCATTTACCTTTAAATATACAATTAAGTTCATGTATTGAACGTCCATAACTTTTGTTTTAAAAGGAAATGAATGGGACATGTGTAACTCTGATATTTTTATTAAATCGAATGTTACATTTATAATTAAAATGTCTCTTTTGAGTCGTTTTCTGTAACTTGTTGAAGACTATGAAGTAGCACCCCAAGCGGTATGCCGTTGCGTTTGTGATTTTTGGGGTGTTACATAAAGATGGGTTATCAGATCACTGGTTATAGAGAACATGTCATATTCAAAAGCTAAACTATACCGTTATTCGAAAACTTATAACAGTCATCACCTTTGTCCGATAGCTGCGCGCTTGCTCTCAGTATATTATATGCTACTCTTTTCAATCCTATTGCTATTACGTTAATAATTAATTTAGTATATAATAATTGGTTTATGATTTCCACGCCCCCTCCGCCTACGTCTAGCTTATGACGTCATAACAATTTATTGTATATCGGTCGCTTATATATATAATAGACCACTCGGATTATTGCGTACTTTCCTATTTATCTCCTTCGAGCTTCAATTTAAGTATCATATAAATACCCGAACGTATAGAGCTACCTTCTTGAATCTCTATGCTCATCTTTGAGATTGTCCCTATTTAAACAGAAGTGATTGTGTGAGTCTAGCTATTCAAGGTCGTGTGTCGCCTTGTGACATGCTACGTGAATTTTGAAATATCGGATCGTGTACGCCTACCTGCCATGTTGTTTATCATTTAAGCGAGATTTCAATTGAGTATTGATTGATGCTGTGCTAAATCTAAGCCTAAAGGCGAAATTCGTCACGTAATAAAATTAACTTACATATATATATATATATAACTAGTACTATGGAACGTCTTAATGAGTATCGTTTACTTCAATAAATTGAGCGATGCGATTAAATTCCCCCCTACCGATACATTTACGTGACCTTACTTCATTTTTTTATGATGTTGAAATTCGGCGTAGTTTGTCAATTCCGCTAGTTATTTTATCATTCGACTTCGAGTTTGAACACCCTGCTTATGCTTTTGAATCGCATATGTTGTTTCATAATCTATTGTTTTGAAGTCTTCCATTCGATAGGAGTACTACTTTATCTTGTTACCTTGGATCGTGCCGTCTTTTGGCACTTACCTTGGAATTAGATTGTCTAGCGTCTCATTATTTTTCTCATCACTTCTTATGATTTTGAAGAATCATGCCATCAAGGAGACACTCCTTTTTATTTAATGTAGCTTTTGGTCTTGTTTTGATATTGTGTTTTATGTCGGCCATACTTAAGTAGGATGATTTATAATCATCTTATTGAAATGAATTAGGACGCTTCATCATTTGAATAAGGAAATTATAAACAACCGAACCATAAGTTCATAATTCATCACTTACGTGGATTGGGACGCCTCTTTATGTAAGTGACGAATTGTGAATTAGTGGGCTTATGGGCATCCGACATAGTGTGCGTTAATCCGTACGAATCATTCTTTGGGCTATGAAATCCTTTCGACTCGTAATTTGTTATAGGGATTTTTCCGAATGTGTATTGACCTCCGCGAACTTGATAAGATAATCGTAATGAACCATTAACCGCTTCCAAGAATTGACGACTTGTTAAATTCTTTCTTTCCAATGGCTTTTTCTTTGAGTCATGTATTTTATCCTTTCTTTTTTTAGATCTACGACATTCATTCGTCCCGCAAGGCATGCACATTGCATATATTTCATGCTTTGACTTTTGTTCATTCAATTTTCATTGGAAATCTTGACGAGGACCTAAGTAGATCCTCATCTCTTCACAAGTAAACCGAAGACAAACAAAGCGAATTGAGCACCAGGACGTCGCTCCTCTAAGGAGGGGAGGATGTAAAACACCGTATTTAAGGTCACTACTTATCCTGAGCTTTACTTTTATTTTCTAAATTTTATGGAATTTATTTTATTACTTTTAGTCGATTTTATTAAAATCATCGTTTTAATTATTTATGAGCCATTCTTAGAATTATTATTCGTCTTGAACCATATGTAATTAAATTTTTTAGAAAAGTATCCCGATTTATGTAGAACTATTTTTATTTTATTCGTTTTTGGTTAATGGTTCCGCCTTAACTCTTGCTATATTTTTCGCAAATACCCGTTAGCCTCAAAACTACCCACTTATGTTAAAATTTATACAAAAAAAACTATAACCATCACCCCCACCCCACTATAGACGGCTAAACCACATGGTTAAACCATGTGGTGCCAATTTTCCCACTAACACCATTTACTTAGACACTTGTCTAAGTAATATGCAAGTAATGCATGTATATGTTATATAAAACCAAGAATTCATCTCATAATAACACATAGTCCATACTATTTTTCATCAACCCTTCTTTTGGTCCTCTCCCTTAACGTCCCATTATAAGCTATCAAACACCAAATTCATCAAATTTTTCCTATATCAATCTCTTAATAATCTTGTGCAATCTTGTTCCTTATATTATAAGCTACATTTGAAGACTAAGAAATCTTTTATTTGACAACCTTAGGGGCTGAATTAATTAAAGTTTTGGAAGGGTTCATGCATGGAGTTGTGATGATCTTGTATAAGGATCCTTGTGATATTTTAAGCTTGTGTATTAGTTGTTTTTTGGTAATTTGGTTGAAAGTGTTCCCAAATTTTCTTAAGGGTTATAAAAGGGTATTGTTTAGAGTTAAAATAAGGGTTTAGGGCTAAGATTAAATTGATTTTGGATATTCTTTGGGTCAAACTCAGCCCCCAACAAGAAAGGAGTTCTTGTGTTTTATTTTGATTGTCTTGTCTAAACCATCTTTTAGTAAGGCTATTTCTTATTCTTTGATTTTTATGTTGATTTTTATCCATGTAATTAAATGTTTAAATTCTAGAAATACATGTTTATTGATGATCATGAGGATGTGTGACAATATAGTATGGCATGCTTGTGGATAAATAATGATTAGGATCATGTTTGATGGAAATTTAAAGTAGTTATGTAGGGCAGATTTAGGTCAGTAGACTAAACGTGCTTTTTCTAAAACTTTTTGCCTGAAAGCTGTTATTACATTACCTGGATGATTGATTATAGGTTCTAAAGATTTCCATGGACGATTGGAGGTTTTTTGTATCGATTTCGATGAGGGGATTTAAGGCCAGTTTTACAAAACTACTCAAATCTAGAACCACCTTTTGGAAAAACGGTTAAACTCTAAAATTTTACACTAAAGTATGGATTTAAAAATATGGCTCAGTAATTAAGACACCATAGCTAACATCTCCAATTGTACACACTTCATTGCTATCATAGTTTAGGATTTATGGCCGTTTTCATAAGTGGTAAAATTTTAGAAAAATTTCTGGGTAGAGTTGTTAAGGGTAAAATGTCATTTCTATGATGGGTAAATATAAAGGGTTAGGCCTAGCATTATAGAAACTAGGCTCAAAGAAATTTCGAGGTAGAAAACCCCACTTGCATAGCTTTTACTGGAATTAGGAGATATAGATCCATAAATTCGGGTGAAATCAACTCAGGAATTTTTACGCCTTTTCTTTGAAATATAAAAAGGATAGAAACACATTAATTAAAACAAGTGTTAATTAGCGAACATAGTAGGTGTTTAATTTGAATATAAACTCAGGTTGTACACCAGTTGAGGGCAGAAAAATAATTCGTTAAGTCGTAATGCAATGCCGCATATAATTCGAAGACAAAACTCATGATCATGTGATTAAATTTTAAGTATTGACTTCTTATATTATACTAAGTACCTTCAACGACATTTAAGGTGGTGCTAGCGTACTTATTTTCTCATCGAATATTCATCTACTCTGACTCTTTGCTATTTCGGTGAGTTCATAGAACTCACCATTTCTCTTTTAGTGGTTTTCAAAACTATTTTTGGGGTGCGAATTACATGCTTGTTTTTGACTAAGTAAAATAATTGATTCAACTACATAAGCGTTACATGATTACTTTTACTACAAGCTTTACTTGCTACTATATGACTTCTAAAACATGTACGATACATAGTTGTTTACTCATGAACTTACAAAAGCTTGATTTGCTACTATACTAAAGTTTTTATTTGCTTGCTACATGATTTGAGATCATTGAATATCTATTTACAAAACTGTGAGTTTTGAATACATTACTTGTTTTAAATTGAACACAAGTGATTTTATGGTATGCTGGACCCGATTATGAGATTACTCCTGAGATAGCTATTTGTGCCAAAGTCCTACTTTCATGAATTGTTAAATACTTTAGGGTAACACGCCAATACAAATATATAGATCTATTGGGCTTGGACAACCCAACCGGGGTCTACATCCATATCGAGAACACCCCTGGGTCCCCCCCAAACGGACGTTTTGTATTGAGACAGTTTAGGTATGAGGCAATAATACCTAGTATCAGGGGCAAATTTAGACATATATAAATATGTAGTGTTAATGTTTCTGTGACATGACGACGCTCATGCGATAAAGATGAATGATACATTGTATCGTCAAATGTCCTTATTGAACTAATACTTGGTGTTCTAAATTGCTTTACTCTTTATACAATACCATATGGATTCACTGAATATTACTTGAATTATAGAATTACCTCTGGATTTTCAGAAATAATTCTTTGAAATGTTGTAACGCTACTTTTCTTACTAAAATATTACTTGAACTATTTCAATAGAGGTTTTACTTAAACCTTGATTTCACCAACAGATTGTTGACAGTTTTTTGCATAAATTTCTCAGGTTATATATATTGCTAGCTGAGTCATTGGGAGCATTTGGATGAGCGGATATCAAAACTTTAAAGACTCAGTTTTCTTCACATATGCGATAACCATTTATCTTTAAATATACAATTAAGTCATGTTTGAACGCCTATAACTTTTGTTAAAAGGAAATGATTGGGACATGTGTAACTCTGATATTTTATTAAATCGAATGTGACATTTTATTAAAATGTCTCTTTTGAGGTCGTTTTCTGTAACTTGTGTGTATGAACTATGAAGTAGCACCCCAAGTGGTATGCCGTGCTAGTGATTTTGAGGGTGTTACAGATTGGTATCAGAGCACTGGTTATAGAGAACTAGGTCGTTTTCAAAACCTAAACTATAACCGTTTTTCGAAAACTTTTAACAGTCTTTCACCATTGTCCGATATCTGCGCGCGCTTGCTCCCAGGTAACTTATATGCTCTCTTTTGCATCCCTATTGCTATTACGATCATAATTGTAATAACTACTTGGTTTTGTTTCACCCTCCTAACGTCTATCTTATAACGTCATACTAATTAATGTATATCTGTCGCTATATAATATATTGACCACTCGGATTATGCGTACTTCCTATTTTCTCCTTCGAGCTTCATTATTAGCATCATATAATGTTACCCGTACTATGAGCCTACCTTCTTTTAATCTCCTATCTCATCATTGGGATTGTCGCCTATTTATATAGAAGAGATTAGTGTGAGTCTCTATTCAAGTCGTTTGTGTCCATTGGTGACAAGGCTAGCGTGATTTGAAATATTGGATCGAGTGGGTACGCCTACCTGCATGTTGTTTATAATTTACGATGAATTTCAATTGAGATTGATTTGATGCTTGTGCAATCTAAGCCAAAAGGCGAAATCGTCTACGTATTAAATAATTACTACATAAAAAAAATATATATATATAATCTGATAATAGTAAACTATGTACGTCTTAATGAGTTCGTTTACTTCTATATATGTGTTGAGCGATGCGAGTTATCTCCGATACTTAACGTGACCTTACTTCATTTTGTTATGATGTTGAAATTCGCTAGTTTGTCAATTCCGCTAGTTATTATATCATTCGACTTCGATTGAACACCCTCTTATGCGTTTGAATCGCATATGTTGTTTTCGTAATTCTATTAATTTGAGTCTTCCATTCCAAAAGGATACCTACATTATCTTGTCACCTTGGGATCGTGTCGTCTTTTGACACTTACCTTGGAATTAGATTGTCTAGTGTCTCATTATTTTTCTCATCACTTCTTATGATTTTGAAGAATCATGCCGTCAAGGAGACACTCCTTTTTACTTAATGTAGCTTTTGGTCTTGTTTTGATATTGTGTTTTTGTCACGCCATTACTTTAAATCGTTATGAATTTATAAGGTTCATCCTTATTGAAATAAATTAAGACGCTTCTTCATTTGAATAAAGAAATTATAAACCACCGAACTATAAGTTCATAATTCATCACTTACGTAGATTGGGACGCCTCTTTATGTAAGTGATGAATTGTAAATTAGTGGGATTATGGGCATCCGACAAAGCGAGTGCGGTTCATCCGTCCGAATCATTCTTTGGGCGTGACCTCCTTTCAACGCCGTTAAATATGTTATAGGGATTTTTTCCGAATGAGTAACGACCTCCGCGAACTTGATGAAGGATAATCGTAAGAACCATATAAACCATCCCGCTTCCAAGAAGTTGAGACAACATTGTTAAATTCTTCGTTTCCAATGGCTTTTCTTTGAGTCATGTATTTTATCCTTTCTTTTTTAGGATTCTTACGACATTCAATTCGTCCGCGCATGCACATTGCATATATTTCATGCTTTGACTTTTGTTCATTCAATTTTCATTGGAAATCTTGACGAGGACCAAGTAATCCTCATCTCTTCACAAGTTAAACCTAAGACAAACAAGCGAATTGAGCACCAACAGTCCCGCTCCTCTTAAGGAGGGGAGGATGTAAAACACCCCGTTATTTAAGGTCCTACTTATCCTGAGCTTTACTTTTAATTCTAATTTAAGAATATATTTAATCCTTTTAGTCGAATTATAAAATCAATCGTTTTAATTATTTATGAGCCATGCTTAGAATTATTATTCGTCTTGAACCCTACGTAATTAAATTTTTTAGAAAAGTATCCGTTTATTAGAATATTTTATTTTATTCGTTTTTGATATGGTTCCGACCTTAACTCTGCAAAAATTTTTCGCAAATACCGTTAGCCTCAAAACCTACCCACTTATGTTAAAAATTTAAACCCAAAATAAACTATAACCATCACCCCACCCCACTATAGACGGCTAAACCACATGGATTAAACCAGTGTGCCAAAATTTTCCCACTAACACCATTTACTTAGACACTTGTCTAAGTAATATGCAAGTAATGCATCCCTATGTTATATAAAACCAAGAATTCATCTCATAATAACACATAGTCCATACAATTTTCATCTACCTCTCCTTTTGGTCTCTCCCTTTTCGTCCCAGATAAGCTATCAAAACAACCAAATTCATCAAAATTTTCCTATATCAAGTCTCTACTAATCATGGGCAATCTTGTTCCTTATATTATAAGCTACATTTGAAGACTAAGAAATCTTTTATTTGACAACCTTAGGGGCTGAATTAATTAAAGTTTTGGAAGGGTTCATGCATGGAGTTGTGATGATCTTGTAGAAGGATCCTTGTGATATTTTAAGCTTGGTGTAGTTAGTTGTTTTTGGTAGATTTGGTTGAAAGTGTCCAAGAGATTTCTATAAGGGATTTAAAAGGTAATTGTTCGAGTTAAAATAAGGTTTTAGGGCAAAGATTAAATTTATTTTGGGTGTTCTTTGAGTCAAACTCAGCCCCCAACAAGAAATGAGTTCTTGTGTTTTATTTTGACTGTCTTGTCTAAACCATCTTTTAGTAAGGCTATTTCTTATTCTTTGATTTTTAATTTATTTTTATCCATAGTAAATTTCTAATGTTTAAATTATGGAAATACATGTTTTTTGATGGACATGAAATGTGTGACAATAAGAATGCATTGCAAGGACCCATAATGATTTAGGAGTCAGTTTTTTGATAGGATTTAGAAGTAGTTTGTAGGGGCAGATTTAGGTCAGTAGCTAAACGTGGCTTTTTCTAAAACTTTTTGGCCTGGAGCCTGTTATTAAATTACATGGTTGGATTGATATGGTTCTAAGCTTCTTGTGACGAATTGGGTGGTTTTGTATCGATTTCGGATGAGGGATTTATGGCCGTTTTACCAAAACTACTCAAATCTGGAACACCTTTTGGAAAATTGGTTAAACTCCAAATTTTTATGCATAAAAAAAAAAAAAAAAAAAAAAAAAAAAAAAAAATCTAAAGTATTGATATAAAATATGGCTCAGTATTAGACACCTTAGGCTAACATCTCCAATTGTACTCACTTCAATAGCTATCATAGTTTAGGATTTATGGCCGTTTTCATAAGTGGTAAAATTTTAGAAAAATTCCTGGGCATAGTTGTTAAGGGTAAAATGTCATTCCTAGTATGGGTAAATAATTAGAGGGATGAGGCCCTAGCATTATAAAACTAGCTCAAAGAAATATCCTAGGGAGAAACCTCACTTCATAGCTTTAACGGATTAGAGATATTAGATCCATTAAGTCGGGTTAAATCCAGAATCTGGATTTTTACGCCTTTTCTTGAAATATAAAAAGGATAGAAACACATTATTAAAACAAGAGTTAATAAGCGAAACTTAGTAGGTGTTTAAATTGATATAAACTCAGGTTGTATACCAGTTGAGGGATGAAAATAATTTGGTTAAGTCGTAATGCAATGCCGTGCATATCTTGAAGACATATCTCATGATCAATTGGATTATTTTTATGTATTGAACTTCTTTATTATACAAAACGCGTCACGAATTTTAGGTGGTGCATAGGCTACTTTTTTCTCATCCGAATATCATCAACATTCTGACCTCTTTGCTATTTCGGTGAGTTCATAGACTCACCTTTTCTCTTTTAATGGTTTTCATAAACTATTTTCGGGATAAGAATACATGCTTGTTTTACTAAGTAAACTTATTGATTTCTACTACATAAGCGTTACATGATTGTTTGTACTAAAAGCTTTTACTTACTTACTATATGACTTCTAAAACAAGTACGATACATAGTTGTTTACTCATGAACTTACGAAAGCTTGATTTGCTACTATACTAAAGTTTTTATTTGCTTGCTACATGATTTGACATCATTGAATATCTATTTACAAAACCGTGAGTTTTGAATACATTACTTGTTTTAAATTGAACACAAGTGATTTTATGGTATGCTGGACCCAAAATATTTAAAAATTAGAAAAAAGAAAATAAAAAAAATTAATAAATAAAAAATTAAATATAAAAAATTATGAGATTATCTGCCTGAGTAGCTATTGCCAAAGTCTCTAATTTCATGAATTGTTAATTACCTTTTAGGGTAAACGCCAATACAAATATATAGATCTATTGGGCTTGACAACCCCATCCGGGGTCTGAATCCATATCGAAACACCATGTCAACGGACGTTTAGTACGAAGACAATTTAGGTATGAGGCAATAATACCTAGTATCAGGGGCAAATTTAGACATATATAAATATGTAGTGTTAATGTTCGGTGTCATGAGCTCAATGCGATAAAGATGAATTGATACATTGTATTCGTTGCAATGTCCCTTATTGAACTATACTTGTGTTCTAAATTGCTTTTACTCTTTATTACAAACCATATGGATTCACTGAATATTCTTGAATTAATGAATTACACCAGGAATTTACAGAAATAATTCTTTGAAATGTTGTAACGCTACTCTTCTTACTGAAATATTACTTGAATTATTTCAACACTGCTTTTACTTAAACCTATGAATTCACCAACATTATTGTTGACGTTTTTGCATGTATTTTCTCAGGTTATTATATTGTTAGCTGAGCATTGGGAGCATTTGGATGGGCGGATATCAAAACTTTAAAGACTTAGTTTTCTTCATATTCGATAACCATTTATCTTTGAATATACAATTGAGTCATGTTTGAATGCCTATAACTTTTTTAAAACGAAATGATTGAGACATGTGTAACTTTGATATTTTATTAAATTGAATGTGACATTTTCTTAAAACATCTCTTTTGAGGTCGTTTTCTGTAACTTGTGTGTATGAACTATGAAGTAGTATCCCAAGTGGTATTCCGTTGCGTTGTGATTTTTGGAGGTGTTACAATAGTTCAAACATTTGTACCAACAATTACGAATAAAGCTCGTTCACACATTATCACACGAATGACTTAACAACTAGACACATAGATAGTCATATATACGAACAAATCACGTTCACAAATAGACACATAAATAGAAATACTCTTAAATTAAGCGAAGAGGAGGACATATGTCGCAATTATATTAAAACGCCATAATATATGTTCGAAAAATGTTGGATAATTCTATGAGTTGAGCTAGTGTTGAAGAAGAGGCACTTGAGGCTTTGGTCATGTTTGAGGATGGTTTTAGGGCTAAGATTTATAGGTTTTCTAGTGAAGAAGAGGATGCTAGATGCAAGCACAAGGTGGTAGATTTTATAAGAAAAGCCCATGCAAAATAATAAATGTCTTAACCAACTTTTTATCCCTAAAATAATCATTAGATTGATTTTAATGCTTGCTAAGTCAATGCCAACTAGCAAATATCCTTAAGACAGAGTTAAGCTACTGATAACGCTCCAAATATACATAAAATATCCCTTGAAAATATGTGAAATATATATGTTAACGCATCAAATATTATTTGGTTGTTTGTTGGTATAATAATTGTTTCAGGACCAAGAATGACGAAAAGGACTAAAAGTGCAATGATATTCCGTTAAATACGCTAACGGTCGTCATTGGAAGGATCTAGAAAAGAAGAGTTAATGAAAAAGAGCCAAAGTGCGGCGCACTTCTATGAAGTGTGGCATACTTCAAAGCGGGTTAATGCAATTTAATTAAATGACCAAGTACGACGCATAATTTTATTTATGCGGCGCACTTCTCCTGCAGTTACTCTAAAATCATTATGACTGCAATGATTATGCAACTTTTGAATTGCTCTATTCCTACAAATGATGTCCCAACCTCAAGTATAAATAGAGCATGAATTTTGGAGGAAATCCTTGCTCAAATCATCTCATTCTCATCTTAGTCATCTAGAGAATAATCTTAGAAGTAGTAAGGAAGTTAGGCGAAATTATTGAAGTGTTCTTAGAATCTTCATCATTTCCAGGTTATAATCATACCGGGAGGAGATATTCAGATCAAAGGTGGTGAAGGAGTGGTATTACTAGTTGAAATTCCGGTTAAACTAGTGTTTAGATCAAGGAAGTTCTTGTAATAAACCATACCATTTGCTTTTAGAATCGATATAAACACGTTATCCTTATTGAATATAATGTTTTCTGAATCTATGATGCTTGTTATGTGTTTGATTTCTATGAATATAGAGTAGTCATTTATATTTATTTGGGTTAATATGGATAATTATATGAACAAGCCTTAATATTTTGCTTATGAATATGATGATGATGAATTCGATGTTTAATTATCCGGATACTTGTTCTATGTTTGATTATTCATACTTATTGGATATAGGTAGAAAGATTCCACCAATATATTTACATTTCGCATTGTTTGTCTTTGGCAATTCGATATTAGTCTTGTGAGAATTGACTAGTAAAATGTTTATCAAACCGGATATGAAAATGTTTAACACTTAATCGTATGTCTAACGAACTTGATTAAGGGATTTTATCATCACCACTTTTTATACTTGAATCAATCTTAATGCATTTTATATATTAAAGATTGAAGGCCGAAAGGATTCTCTAATATATTAAATAGATAATTGTTTGAATGATTACCCATCTATTCATACTTTTATGCTTAAATTCATGCTTGCTTGATTATATGCTTGTTCATCATCATTGTTCTCAGTCCAAATAAAAATCATTTTAAATCTTGAAATATCTTGAATTTAACCTTTATCTTTAGATCGTGACAGTCTATAAGATAACCTTTTTCGTAAAATATCCCGACTTTACTTAGAATTACCAATTTCGTAGAACGACATGGTCTTACCTAAAAAGATTATACTACATACGTGGGTTATACTTTGACCCGTGTGTTTCCATCTAATAAACGGTAATCTCAATCTTATAAATTTAAAGGTTTCGAAACACATCAAAAGTTTTTGGTGCCGTTGCCAAGGAATGAAATCATTCTTACTTAAGTTATTTCTGTTTTACAAAACCAAATTTCAAAATCGCCATACAGTCTTTTGGCAAACTGACCCAAGAAATTTATTTTTCTCAGAAAGTGTGCCGCACAATACCTTTGTGCACCGTATTTTCTGCAATTTCAGAAAAGTACGCCGTACTTACTCCAAGTACGCCGCACTTTCTGCACTTTTTCACAAACAGAATCAAATCTAAATTTCAAAATCAAAAACCTATTTTTAAACTGTAAAATAACACTAAAAACATGTGGATCTTTTTCCTTATGTGCTTATTTGTTGAATTCTTGTATTCAAGTAATTTATATTCTAAAATCAAAAAAACAAAAAAATATTGCCTTATGTCTCTCTTTTTTAAATTTATAAGTGCTTATATGTTTATCTTATTTGCTCAATGTTGCTTATCTGAATATGCTTATATAAAAAGTGAAACTAAAAATTTAATGGAAATCGAAATAAAATTTTATGACCTCAATCTTATATATGTGTATATATTCAATTTAATAAAAAGATAACTGATATCTTTATATTGTTTAATAAGATCAATTATAAAATAATAAAAAGAAAAAGTTTTAAAGGTTTTGAAACTGAAAAATATAAAAGTACGGTGCACTTACCCCTAAGTACGCTGGTTTTTCTAAAAAAACATATAAAATTTGAAAAATCTTAGGAAGTACGCCGCATTACTTTCACTTCTGGAACAGTCAAATTTGCCAATATTCTTAATTTTGTAAACAAATTGTTTTGTTTCTTGATTGTAACATTATTATTAATATAGGTAAAGTGTGTAAAAAAGTTTATTATTGTTTGTTTACCTAACCACTACGGTTATTCATATTGTTGTGTTGTCCTATAAGAATTATGGATCCAAGTTCTAGTGTTGGAAAAACTTGCTTAGGAGAAAATGTCATTGAGATATCAAGTGACAAGGCTGAAGGACATGGAGACAAGAATTCCCCTGAATTTTAGGACACAGCCAACGGTGGAGGAAAGAAATAAACAAAGGCTATGGTTTTTCACAAAATGGATACCGAAGAGATTAGCGACAGATTTGTGGCACCTTATTTCGTTAATGGATTGGAAGCATATGACGTGGAAATAAATCTTGGAGTAGAAGAAAATATGATCTCGAATGAGTTTGTAGTGAAATTATGTTTGGACCATGAGGTAAAACGTGGAAATAAAGTGGTTAAGAAGGAATTGATTATAGCTTTGAGAGTAGAGATTTATTTTGTAAAGTTCATAATAAATCCGCAAGAGGATAATGTTGAACCAGGGGTGGTTTTTGGAAGATCATTCTTGCGTCTAACCAAAGCAATTGCTGATTTCGGGAATGAAACTAATACAATATACCTCAAACTCGATCCGTTCTTGGTTAGTTCTGAAGAATAAGAAAAGATTGGTGATGACTGGGATCTCTTATTAGACGATCTTGACTTTGGGGATATCCTAGATATTGAAGGAGTTGATGTTCCGCAGTTCGTATGTAAGATGGGGAAAAGCAGTAGAAACAAAAGGAAGAAGTTAGAGAACTACAAATTGACCTATTATGACATGGGACCCTCTATGTCTACTGGGAAACCATTGACTCAAGAGGAAGCTGAAAGAGAAGTGTTGGCTATCAGTATCTGTGAAAGATACTCTCTACTAGAGGAAGAGAGACCTATAATTAAAACTATGGCCTACAGTGACAAATATAAGAAGATACTTGACGGAATTTGTTTGGACAAGATGAAGCTAGATGGAATGAACAAAGATGATGAAGAAGCCATAATAAAAATCAAAGGAGAAATGTTAATAGAAAAGGATGATCTTGGAGCATTTGTTATTCCGATCTGACTGGAGGGTAAAATCAACCTCAATGCATTGACCGACACTGGCTCGGATATCAATGTAATGCCATACTATGTCTACAAAGAGTTGGGCAGAGAGGAAGTATAAAATGTAAAAAAGGGAATCACGATGTTGAACCACTCAAAGGCAGAGCCTATAGGGTTTCTAAGGGATGTTATGTGCCAGGTGGGTGTAACCACCATCATAGCAAAGTTTCTCATCCTAGACATGCCAATTGATAGAGACACACCGATACTGGTGGGAAGAGGATTTCTGCACACTTGTGGTGGCATCCTGAACACGATCGATAGCATCACGTCCACTTTCGATGGAATCTGCCATCAAACATTTCGTGCAGCCAAGACAAGCTTGGACACTGCAGAAAGCGATAGTGATGATGAAGAAGAGTATGCCTTTTAAAGAAACAAATCTGGAGCACCGATATACGGACCAAAACCTGTTCGGTACTTAAACTGTAGCGATCCATTAGACCAGTCTCTAGCTTTACAGGAAGTGTTGACTCTGTTCAGAAAGATATGTGTTTGGAAGAAAGTTGTTAGTTTTCTTGGATCATTGCTTGTCGCATTGCAACATGTTGATTGGAAACCCGATTACACTAGATGTTTTAACAAAAAGGAGGATAATGATGATCATTGGCATGCCGAGATCAGATTGACCAATCCGTATGGAAATATATATGACCAGGTTTTTGTAATAAAGAAGACAACCAGGAAATTAGCAAAGTACCACAAGTTAAGTGACATCATGTCACCCAACTAGTTTCAGGACTGATACTTCAGTACCACGTTTGGAATAAAGGAATGACTATATACTACCCTTTTTTTAATGTTGAGTCAAAATAAAATCAATTGTATAAATCCATAATGGATTACATTGATATACGGACATTAGTCCGATATATATAAAAAAAAGTCAGTATGATGGATTGAAATAAATTTATGTTTACAATTATGTTTACATTTAAGTTATAAAACGTACAAGGTAAGTTTGTGTTATACAAAATATAAATATTAAAAATAAAAAAATATATATAATTTCTAGTAAAAAAGGAAAGTATGCCGGTTTTAATAGAAAACCGCCGCACTTAGCCATCTTTCCAAGAAGTACGCCGCACTTCTATGAAGTGCGCCGCACTTCTAAGACCAGAAGCTCATAGAACCTTTAAAAACCTATCAAAAACCCATCCATTGATGCTAATTATTTTTTAACATCACTATATACTCTATTGTTGATTATTTTTTATGTGTAGACTATGGGAGGAAACGACGATGAAGCCGGATCATCAAGAACCAAACGCTCTAGACAATACAAAACCGTGGAGGAGGTATTGCTCCCATAATTTCATCTTGAATTTTTGGAATGGGAAGGATGCAACAGAGATGCAAAGTCAAGGTATAACACCAAATTAGCCCACTTACTCCCTAAGTATATCTACTCGCCGTGTGTCATGAATTGGGATATATTAAATAGAATGGGGTGTGGTGAAGAAATCAATGGAATGTTGAGGATAAATTTGTGTGAGGCTGGAACTAATGAAGAAATATTTACTTCTGTGGCGTGGATTAGAACTTTTAACATTAATGAACTAATTTATTCAGAGCTTTGCTACGAGTTCTATTCAACTTATGAATTTGATGAAGTTTGTGCGGATGATGAGTTGAAAACCAAGAAGATTATCAAGTTTACACTTGGTGGCCATGCTCATAGTTTGACCTTGTTGGAATTTGCTCATAGATTAGGATTATATCATGCTGAGGAGCTTGATAAGGAAGGTTTTGATGTGTATTTTCAAGGAGGTTTGCGTAGTGATGAGCATTTTAACGCTCAAGAGTAATGGTTGAGCATCAGTCGAGAGGAGAACTTAAGTTTATCTAGGAGTCATGCTTCTACTATCAGGAACCTAGTTTTAAGGGTGTTACACAAAATGATCACTTATGGCTTGTGTTAGAGGACAACTTGGTATGACAAGATACAGAAAAATGATTTGTGGCTATTGAGTATGTTTGATGCTAGACACCAAAATGGGTATGAGAATGTTGTTTAGTTGATTGCAAGAT
>BQNB010053749.1:4821-35854 GCA_026074375.1 Tanacetum coccineum
TTCCCGATTTGTAACCATTGAGAGCGAGGTACAATCTGCTCATCTGTTCTTGTTGGTGCTTGAGCGGGAACATTTTACTCTGCCATCGTATTCTGCATAAGAGTAATTAACAAACCGCTGCCACGCGGCGGTTTCCCTGAACTAATAAAATAGTATTAAAATCAACCCGCCACCTAGAATTTTAATCAACTCGCCATGAGGAATGACTACTTATAATTCAAACCACGCACTTCCTTTGGCAGTCCTAACTACATCCTGAGGCGTTCCTAAGCAACACAAACTCACTACTACCATCTTTATACTCTAACCAACAACCATCTTTATTATCAAACGCAAACCGCCATAAAGAAATACCCTAACGCACACAGATGTTTGTCAAATGGTTAAACCAATATCTCATAGTGATCACATTCCTATTCTGCACCTTTCCCCTCATTCAATTTCAGTTTTCAAACAATAATTAAAAATTTCAAACCCTAGATTTAAAATCTAACTATTCTGCTCATTTTAATGTGTTTAAATTCGATTCCTTTAATCTATAGATACATTAACATGCATAGAACAAGATTTGATGATTACCTTTGCAAGAAAAACACTGGAAGTTTGACCAAGGTCAACCCGCCGCCTCCTTTTATACTATAACTTTTGAAATTGGCAGATTCAGTCCCTGTGGTTTCTATCATCTTTTATTTTCATGTTTAAGCATTCCTAAGGTTGTCCAAAGTTTGAGTCTTGGCAGATTTAGTCCCTATTGATTAAAAAAAAGCTAGGAGACATGTAGCAAATTACATTAAAGTCCCTAAAAGGTAAATTTTCAACTTCTCAAATTTACCAGTGTTGCAAAAATCGGCCTAGGCAGCCGATTAATCGGCGCCTAGGCGCTAGGCGGGGATTAATCGCCTTGATTTTCATTAATCGGCCTTATTAATCGGTTTGGTCAACATATCGATTAATTGGATAAAAATTGGCCTAAATGGGCATTAATCGGCCAAATCGAACAAAATCGGCTAAATCGGCCAACTCGGTTACGGATAGAAATCGGCCAAATCGGGGATTAATCGGCCAAATCGGACAAAAATTGGGAAAATCGGCATATATTTTCAAAATTTTATAATTATATATATAAAAAGTCCAATCCGATTAATCCCCGATTAATCCCCGCCTAACCGATTAATCGCTAGGCGGTACTCGACCGCCCAACGAGCGCCTAGTGATTTTTGCAACCTTGAAATTTACTCTCCCCCTCAAACAACGACCCATTTTCCATTGAAAGAGCTGCAGTCGTTGATTGAGATGTATAATTTATGCGCACACCCATAATGCATGGATTTTAAGTAATCCATGCCCCGACAGCGAACCAGGTTGCAATCTGAAGTAATTGCAAACCATTTATAACATATGTACCAAGGATACACGAAGGCACTTCGTTTACTCATCTTCTCCTTCTTGAAGGCGTTTGAGAGTTTCAGGGGTCAAACTCTTCATGCCTAGGCGTGGAAGAAGAAATTCGAACCGTTCTCTTGGTAATGCTTTTATGAGAATGTCCGCAAGTTGATAGTTCGTTTCCACGAAGTAGAGTTCAACCACTCTATTTTCCACTTGCTCTCGGATGAAATGGTGACGTATGTCGATGTGCTTTGATCGAGAGTGCTGGACATTGTTACAGCAAAGAGCAATTGCACTTTTGTTATCACAGTACAGAGGAATTTTATTGAAGTCAAATCCGTAGTCTTTGAGCTGTGATCGCATCCAAAGGATTTGAGCACAACATCCAGACATGGCAATGTATTCAGCCTCTGTTGTAGATATTGCAGTGCTTCTTTGCTTCTTTGATGACCAGCTAACCAATCTATCTCCAAGAAACTGAGCACTTCCCGACGTACTTCTTCTTGAATCTTGACATCCCGCATGATCTCAGCATTTGCATAAGCTGTTAGAGCCATAGCGTTGTCCTTTGGATACCAAAGACCTATGTGAATAGTTCCTCTAAGGTACGGAAAGACCCGTTTGATTGCTTCTAGGTGCTTTTTAGTAGGCTTAGCCTGATATTTGACACATGGCTCACAACTTATAAAGGTCTGGTTCTACTGGCAGTGAGGTACATTAGGGAGCCAACCATTCCTCTAAATCGAGTCTGGTCAACTGGAATCCCTTTGAGATCCTCATCCAATTTCAATTGATCCACCATTGGTGTATCGACAGGGTTTGTAAGATCCATTCCATATTTCTTTAAGATTTTAAGAGCATATTTCGCTTGATTAATAAAGATGCCTCTGGGACTTTGAGAAACCTGTAAGCCTAAGAAAAACGACATTTGTCCCATCATTGACATCTGAAATTTTGAGTTCATCTCTTTTGAAAAAATAGTACAAGCAGTAGGATCATTTGAGGCAAAATTATTATTTCATCTACGTAGTGTTGATCAAGGAGAATATGTTTGCCTATTTTGCGAGTGAATAACGTCGGATCCACAACCCCTTTGAAGAATTTTGTTGCTATGAGGAACTTTGATAAAGTGTAATACCACGCCCTTGGAGCCTGTTTTAACCCGTAAAGAGCTTTCTTTAGACGATAGACGTGAGTAGGATGTTCTGGATCCTCAAAACCTTCCGGTTGACTGACGAATACTTCTTCTTGCAGATCTCCATTCAAAAATGCAGTCTTGACATCCATTGTGATGAAAAAGTAATCATTATGATCTAACCAAGAAAATAAGAGGAGAGATGTGGGTTATGTTGGTAGATAGAGAGTGATGGAATGGATGATGTTATTACTATGTAAAAATATCGCGAAGAAAAGAAACTAACCAACCATCTCCATGGCTAAGAGAGGGCCTTATATAGTTACCTCATGACTGGGCCCATGGCTATGTTTGCCCTTCCATGGGCCTTGGGCCTGATTAGCTTCTATACTTAACATGACATAATCTACGAGCTAAGACCTATTAGAACTTGGAAGTGACCGACACTTTTTGTGTTTCCAACAATCTCCCCCTAAGGGAGGTCACTCCATTTTACAAAACTTTAAGCCTTGCATACAATGCTTTGTCTTTAGTCTTTAGCTTGTCCTTTTGACATTCTCATGTGATTATGTTATAGTGATCATTGATTTCTGGATTGAGCTTTGTTCCTGAACTTGTATTTTGACATTGTGATCTTGAGCATCTTGAGATCATCAACCAAGAACATCTCTTCGCATCTTGAACTTTGCCATCTGTGGATTTGTGGTTTCTGAACCAACATGCTCATACTTTCTGAAGGGTTGTCTTGAAAAGCTTTAATGTAGTCTTTCTGAGATTCGTTCACTATAATACTTCGTCACTTCGAGAAAGACGTTCGTTATCAAGAGTAGCAGAAAGTCTTGATTATGTATTTGAGCCTTTCTTGAAGTCCTTATGTTTGTCTATCGGGTATAAGCTTGTGGCTTAGATCTTGTGAGCAGCTGGGAATCAGGGAACCTCACAACTATCTTTAATTAAGCCTGCATCAATAACAGTTAGAATAAAGCGGGGGGACGAATTGGCTTTGTCATTCCACCCATGGTTTGGTTGGAGTAACCTTCAAATCCGTAAGGTTCGACGGTGATCAGATAGATTCAATTATAAGAAGATCTTCTTGACAGGATTTACAGCTGTAGTATTGAACTCTTTCTAAACACCATAAGATTAGATTCCAATCGTACTCAGCATGTTCTCATTATCGGAACGTCTCAAAGCAGACAGCACGATAAGAGTGAACCAATGAGTTACTATCTCATCGATTGATATTAAAAGAAAAATGATTTGAAGTGTCGTCGTGTCACTAGCTAAAGTGGTTTTGTGACACATCGAGGTTTTAAGCAATTAAAAATTCTTTAACCGATGATCCAAACCTGGAACAAGTTTGTTTTTTTTTTTTTTTTTTTTTTTTTTTTTTTTTTTTTTTTTTTTTTTTTTTTTTTTTTTTTTTAATTTTAATTCATAAGAATCTCACCATTGTTGCTTTCAGTTGTCACAGCTGTATTCATACGAATCGCACAAGTCACCTACCATGAGCTTGTTGATGTTGTGCTCAAGCAGGATTTCCTCTTTCATTGTGGAATCCTATGTATCACTTTGGATGTTCTGGAAAAATCACAAGATCTTGCGTAGTACTCTTATGATATTTCTTGAAATTCACTTTGGGTGAGCTAACAAGTAATTATGACAAGTGTCCTAATGAGATTAATGGATGATTCTTTTGCCTCTAAAAATCATAGTGTACTTTTTAATTTTAGTGATGTAAGGCATGAGCTGAGTGCACTTTTAATATCAACTATCAGATTGAGAAAGTTCCAATAGAACTTGAGTGTATTCTGTGAGTTTTGATTAAAGTCTTCTGACTTTTGAGTGGCTGGAGAAAAAAAAAATAAATAATAAAAACCCCAAAAAAAAAATAAAAAACTAGGGTTTGTTCATAGCGTCACTGGGTCATAATGTCTTCAATTTCAGACAACACCTTAGTGTTTTGACAGATTATGTATTGACCCGGTTTCTGCCTAAGTGTATGGAGGGCTTCTTTCTTTACACCCTTTATCCTTACATTTCTTTTTCATTCTTCAACCACTTTAATGCTTACGAGACTTCATAACACCTTGTTGGGTTTGTTCCAGTGTTAGCTCCATCTCAGTCGGCATTATCCCGATTCTCACTTTTTTACCTTTTAATCATACCTAAGGACTTTACATAACTATGTGGATATCCCGGGGTAGATCCTCCGGTTCTGGATGATATGGGATTTGAATACCTATACCTAACCACCTTATAACTCTATAAAATATAAGTACATGGTCGCGTCTTTTAGGGTAATTCATCCATTTCAACCAAAATTCATTGAAAATTCATTCAAGTGTTTGATATAATATCAAAGGTTTACACTTGAATGTTTTTACTCATCACTAAAAGCTCTCCCCTTAAAGTGCATCGTATTCATAGTACATGCTAAGTTGTGGATGTGCATCGAGTCCTTTTTATTGATTACTGTCTTTCAATATGCATTAAGTCCAGGTTCAATCACATTTTCTCCCCTTATCCAAAATGTTTAATCTTTGATATTTGGATATCTAATTAATATACCGTTCGGGGACAAAAATGATGTATTCTAGCAAATGGAACATATTATGCTCCCCCTCAACTTTTGAGGGTTTATTAAGATGGTGCCGAGTATATATTATCTTGAATTTTTTGAATTACTAAGAATTTCTTGTAATAATTTGTACCGAGCACAATCTTATTTTTCACCAAAAAATTACCATATTATTTAACATATTCACAAGATAATTATTTAGAGGATTGACCTTATAAGATGAGAAACAACATTGATTAATCATTTGGTCTTTGAAGCAGCGTCAGTCACCCCGTATGGTCTTCACAACAAAATCTTTCTCCAAGCTCCGCTAATCCTCCTTGTCTTTAATATTATGTCATTTGCCGGATCATAGCTCTTGCATTTGCTTTGTCAGTTGGCTCCAAAAAAGCCTGAGGCAGATATTTCAATTCTGATTCCCTTTGAGGCGATAATTCAGAGCAGTAACGAACAACAATCGAGGTACCATCGCTAAACTTGTGTAGTTCATCAATGCGATCAATCTGTTCTTCTTGTCTTTGTTCTCATAGATGAATCCTCTGGGATCGGAGTATGGTGTGTAAGCGTCTCTTCTTCTCAAATTGGATCTGTACGTGTCAGGCTTTGTGAGGTTGAGTTTCTTTTGATAGCTTTCAACACCCAATTGAAGGTCTTCCACACGCCTTTGGATGACAACACTTCTTGTGAACATTCTTAAGGAGACATTAAATGCAAGACGTTCTTCAACGTTGAGATTTGTCAACTTTCCTTGCACGAGAAGAAGCAGCATGTCTTCAATGTCTTGGATCCGAAGTCTGTGGAAATCACCTTCTTTAAACTTGTAAAGAATGTCGTCATCCCTACGTACAGTGATCCAGTCAAGATGCTTGTAGTTTTGCCATTCGACTATTTCCACCTTTGTGACAACAATAATTCTTCTTTTTGAGTAGACGTCACGAGCTGATTCCCTTGTGGTCGCAAATGCATAGAATTGTCTTCGCTTCTTGCCCTAATGTGAGATTCCCTAGAGAGCGAATTTGTCGTAGCTGACTATCACTTGACTCCACATTGAGTTGGGCACTAAGTCTTCTATCCATTTAATCTGCCCGTAATCTGCAGCCTTGGTCTTCGTAACTGAAGTAGAGTACTTGCGGCTAGACTCACCACCACGTAAGTACTCAAGGTCGTTATTGATGAAGTGATGAAATGGTATGACATGTCGACCTTGAGAATTTGGAACCAACGGTAGTGGCTTTCGCAGATCATGAGGATATTGGCGGCCTTCGGGGTTGATCCAGTCCAATTTTTCTGTTGTGGCTTTGTAGACTTCTTTACAAAAGTATTCAAGTTCAGTCAAGCTCTTGCATGTTCCTTTCATCAGCTCAAATGTTGGACCTGCTAACAATTCGGGTGTTAGTGTTGTAACATTTAGTTAGTTTATTACAAAAGCTGAGAAGTTAAATGTTGTGTCTGTTAGCTCATCGAATGACTCTCGAGGGTCTTGTCTTCTTGCCAGATTGCTTAGCCAAGGTTGGACAAATTCATGAACAACAGGTGCAGACTTGTTCCATGCATGATCAGGAGAAGGTAGTCGATTAGGTTATTGAAACCAGTCAGGAAGAGGATGGACTTCTTCTTCCGTTTGTGCATCTTGGACACCTGTTTCAAACTCCTGATGTGTAGGTGCTTCAAAGACATCTGTAGATTGCATAGTTTCCTCTACTAGAGCAGATTGGCTAGCAGAATGCTTATGAGTCTTAGAGCCTGTAATAGTCTTTCCTGCTGTGTTGATTGTCTTTTCTCTTGGAGCACTGGTAGATTCAGGTTCTTTTCCTGACCATCTTCTTTTGGACCCCCGGTCTGTTCCAGCGGAGGGTTCTTGATCATCATCTGCTCTATCTCGAGGTCTTTTTATTGTGACCGTATCACCATAAGTATCTAGCAGAATTTTGTCGGCTTAATACGCATCAACTAATGCCTTGTAGAGCTATCTTTAGACATCAGACCTATTGATAGATTTGTTAGCTTCCATCTTGTCAACTAAGATCTTTTTCAGCTCTAGTTCCGAAAGATTAGTAGCTACAGCATGAGACGTCTTGGCTTCCTTTGAAGATCGTACCAGAACCTCAGACTCGAGTTGTTCATTCACTAACTTCTCAATTTTTGATGTGATCTTCGAGACTTCACTCTTGACTTGTTCCTTGATTACTTTCTTCATTCCTTCATCGATTGAATCAAGGAATTGTTGATTTTCAGCTTGAGCCTCTTCTCGAATTCTATCAGACTTCAGTTGGACTGCAACATCTACTGCTTCCTTCAGTTTATTTGCCAGATACTGGTCAACGATGCCAGGAATGGAAGAGAGTGCTTCAGCATATTGATTTGTTTGTTTGAATTCCGAGAAGTTATCTTCTAAGGCTTTTAGTCTGTTATCAAAACCAAACAACGAACCAAAGTCAGGAAGATTTTGAAGTGAGGAGCTTGGAGTAGTAGCCAGTGTCAGGATTGGTGGTTGTTGTAATTGAGTGAAGAGAGGAGTTGGTGTTGGAGGACGATTGGTTGGTGCAAAGAGGGATGGCTCCGCAATAGCAGTGACAGGAATATTTACTAGAGAGGTAGCTTCAGCATTATGTCCAAATATAGCATCAACACTGGTATCTTGATTTGGATTTAGCATGTTGGAGACGAAGCCAGATGATACAGAAGAACTCTGTTGTTGACCATCAGGATTTACCGGAGTTAGGGTCACATGAGTGTCTTTAATTTCCTGGGTTACTTGAACTTGGGGCAATATATCATCTGCCTTTACATCATCTCTTCCTTCAAGATTAGCATTGGTATCTCTGTCTGCCTCATTACCTTGGACTTTTCTCCTTCAACATCCACCCCTTCAACTTCATTGTCACTGTCTTCATCATCTGAGGATGAAACATGAGAGGGTGTATGAACTATAGGATCGAAGTTGTCATCTTCATCAGATTCCTCTTCATGTGTTGTTTCATCATCATGAGTTGTGAGCTTTGGATGAATGAAATCATCACCATCATCTTCAGGTGCTTCATCATCATCATCTTGAGCGTTCTCATCATCGTCATTTTTATCATCATCTTGATCATCTTCACTTGACTTCCAGGAGATATCATCATCTGAGTCATAATCAGGTGCATCGGGAACCCCTGGTGAAACACCAGTTCCTTCATCTGCACCAGACCCGCTGGCATGAGAGCTGTGAGTCTCTTTACGGCTTCTCTTGGTGATTATCTTGAGTTGCTCAACTTCTATCAAAATCGCCTCAGAGATAGTCTCTAACTCTTTAGCCTTCTGCTTTCCTTTTCTAGTCTTCTTTCCTTTCTTTTCTTTGGGGACTGTGGGAGGCTTCTGCTTAGTGGTTGCATCAGAATCAGCTTTCTTCTTACTTGCTTTTGTCTTTGGAGGAATCTTTCCTAAAGCAATAGCATAATACTCTTTGTATGATTCAGAGTTGCGGATGTCCTCGTTTGTTAACTCTGCTGGTAAGATAGTCCCGTACAACTGAGTGTCTTCATTCCTTGAGATGACATTGATTGTCGTGAACATTGGGTCATCTCTGGCATAGTGCCAATTAACCTTGTTTCTTCGAGGAATTGAAGGGTCTTTAGCCATGACAAAGTTGACGATTAGCTTGGTAAAACGAGGATAGTACATCGCATTGCCCTTCTTCGTATTCTTGTTCTCAATCTGGTAAATGAAGTCCTCCCACAGAAGATATGCATAATCAACCTTCTTGTTATTGTACATTCCCTATAAGATTTGAGCTTGAGAAAGACAAAGACTGTCGTAGGATGTTTTACCACTGAGACATTTGTTGATGATAGCAGCAAATGATCTCTAGGGTTGATGCAGCTAATTGACATTGACATCAGTGGATCTTTTTATTTTCTCAGAGTTGACCAAGTGGCTAGAAATGCGAGAATCTCCTTCTTAAGAGGTGGCTCTTCAAACTTCTCATTACCGACTTTAGGGCAAATTTGAAGTATGTCTCTGAATTGATCAAGATTAAGAATGTTCTTTTTGTTGTTCATCTTGAATCTGACAGATCGGTTATGAATATAAGTAGAGGCCCAGAACTCTTGCATGTAGATCTCAGGAATATCAGCCGAGACTTGGAATGCTTTGTAGAAAGGTGTGAGCTTTAACACATCATATACAACTTGAAGAGTTGCCTCCTTTGAAGTGACATCCGAGCTTAATCGAAGATTGCATTTGCCAATCTTAAGTCGGTTCGCAGGAGCAACCAAAGCATCATCCAAAGCGATTTGATCCGCCTTTGAGATTTCCATGATTCTGTTTAAGAAAGAGTTACTGCAATTTATAATATGACACAATCAATGATGGCCTAGAACCTGTATGACTTTTAGCACTTTTTCGAAGATCAATCATCTTAGATTAGATAATGGCGTATGATAACAAGGCACTAAGGGTAACAACTAAGTTGTATGTAGTTAACTTTGGTTTTGTCAAGATTTTTAATGTCTATTTTAAACTAAGAGACTTGATTATTTTAACCTTAGTAAAGTGTTATGTCAAAACTGGTTATGATTCGAAAGCTTTATCACTCGTTCGGTCCTTAAAGTATAGCACTCGTTTGGTCCTTAAAGATAAACACTCGTTCGATCCCTAAAGAAATTACTCGATCGGTTCACAAAGCTTTAGACTCGTTCGGTTCACGTTAATCATTAACTCGTTCAGTTGCTTAAGACATAAAACTCGTTCGGTCCTCATTGTCATACTCTCATTCGGTCCACATTGTTAGACACTCGTTCGGTCCACATTATCATACACTCGTTCGGTCCACATTATCATACACTCGTTTGGTCCACACGAGTGAACACTCGTTCGGTCTACATTATCATACACTCGTTCGGTCCACATTATCATATGCTCGTTCGGTTTATACTCTTTTACACTCGTTCGATCCATACTATCATACACTCGATTGGTTCATAATCATATACACTCGTTCGGTCCCCACAACCAAAGATTCAATCGGTTGCAACACTCAACCATCTTCCAAACAAAATTTTGCATATGGTTTTATCAATACAGACATGTTTAAACACTTATATATCAGTTAAGATCACATTGGTTGAGAGAATGACATCATACGAGCAACATGACACAGTAAAATCAAGAAAATCAAATGAACTAACAAGCATGAGATTAAGAGTGCATAAAAATGATTCTAACACTTACAAATGAGCATGACATTGCAATCTCACACAAAACCCATAACATTAATACAACATTTATCATAAATCCTAAGTTTTGAGCACTAATTAAGCAAGAACACATTCATAGGTTAACAGTACAAGAAACTATTTCATACATATATAATACACACCTAAGACAACAAAAACCCCCAATCAATTTTAAGTTTATACTACTTTTGATTTTAAGAACCCTAATTTAAAAATTAGGGCAGCCGCGATCAAAAATAAGGTGAACCATCAATTCTTTTGGGATTTGAGTAGATTAGGTGATGAAGAACAAGTTATATGTTATACCTTAGTGATGATTATAGCTTAAAAAGATGATATGGAAGGATTTGATCTAGTGTATGCGTGCGTGTGTATGTTTGAGTGTGAAAGTGATTAGGAATAGTGACAAGGGACGGGGGGTGGGATGGGTAGATTTAAACCAATTATAATTTTGACACCTTTGGCCCTTCTAAGTTTACACCACTTTACTATTTTGCATATAAGTTTTATAAGGCATATTAAAAAAAATAGCACATATGGTCCCTAATGTTTTAATCTCTCATATCTATAGACTTAATTTAGTAAAATACACCCCAAAGGCATAAACAAATAGCACATAAGGCACACTCAAGCTAAACTTAATTGACTTTCTATCAAGAGATATTCTGTTATTGTTTAAAAACCTTTTACCTTTAAAAGCTCATTTTATCATAACGAAGAGATTTGTCATTCTCTCCCCCTCAAACAATGACCCGGTTTCTATTTAAAGAGCTGTAGTCATTGTTTGAGAAGTCAAATGTATCTTTGAAAATATTTTCAGATGATGGAATGATTTTATATGTGAAAAACAACAAACACCATGGTAAATAAGATTTCTCTTATTTATACTCATAAATGCACTGAAACGTACACTTATGGAAATATAGACAACACGGGTTGTGATGCAAAGTAATCACAAGCCTTTGCATGGTCATAAAGTAGACCATGCCCGAGAATAAATTCCCGTTAAGAGGTCAAGATTTCTTTTTGAAATACTTGCCTTTAAGATGATGACCGGGTTGCTATCTGAAATAATAGCAAGCCATTTGGCATGTTTTGAAAACATTAGAAACTTCTGCTCGAACTTCATTTACAGGCTCGTATCATTGTTGAATGACATTTCTAAGACCGTAAATGTTATCGATTTTCAGAAGACATGCCATTTGAAAACTTCTTTTTGTATTTTTCTCATTTTTTAATTTTGTATTTTGTTTTTGAAAAATTTATATAAAAAGAAAATATTTTTGGTTTTTCTGAGTTATATTATATACATATGATACAAAGGATATTCGAATAGGTACCACCACTATTCGTCAACGTCATCTGCCAACTTTTTCAGAGTCTCCGGCGTAAAACTTCGCATACCCAGCTTGTTGATTAGAAATTCAATTCTTTCTCGGCCAAGAGCTTTAGTGAAGATGTCCGCCAATTGATACTCCGTATTGACAAAGTAAAGTTCGATCACACCATTTTCAACATGCTCCTTGATGAAGTGAAATCTGATGTCTATATGCTTGGATCTGGAATGTTGAACGTTGTTGCAGCATAAGGCAATAGCGCTTTTGTTATCACAGTACATTGGAATTTTATTGAATCCAAAGCCATAGTCGGTAAGTTGTGATCTCATCCAAAGGACTTGAGCACAACAACCGGACAAAGCAATATATTCAGCTTCCGTACTGGATATCGCAGCGCTTTTCTGCCTTTTAGACGACCAGCTCACAAGTCTATCACCCAAAAGTTGTATACTACCAGATGTGCTACGGCGTGTATCTTGACAACCAGCATGATCCGCATCTGCAAATGCTGTTAGTGCAAAGGAAGAATCCTTCGGATACCAAAGACCCCGATGTACGGTTCCTTTTAGATACCGAAAGATCCTTTTTACTGCATTTAGGTGCTTTTCGGTAGGCCGAGCCTGATACCGGGCACACATGCATATAGCAAATTGTAGGTCAGGTCTACTGGCTGTAAGATAAAGGAGGGTGCCAATCATACCACGATAGTGTGACGGATCTACAGCTTTCCCTTCTTTATCCTCATCCAGTTTGGATTTCTCCACCATGGGAGTATCCACTGGGTCACAAGATTCAAAGCCATATTTCTTTAGTGATTCAAGAGCATATTTAGATTGGTTTATGAAGATGCCTCTGGGACTTTGAGAAATCTGTAGTCCTAAGAAAAATGAGATTTTACCCATCATCGACATCTTGAATTTTGAACACATTATTTTAGCGAATAGATCACACAGTTCAGGAGTAGATGCAGCAAAGATAATATCATCGACATATAAACTTACTAGCGAGTTCTCGGGTACAAAGAAAGTCAGTCACTAATTCTTGTACCACTGTTGCTCTTTTATAAACTCACGACAGATATAAACAATTACACAAACATTAACAATTAGGGCATCTACTAACCTTCTTTGTTGCCCAAACAGTAGTAATATCATTTGAGGGCATCAAATGAAATGAGTAATAAGCTAGCATCAATTTTTTCTATTCGATGAACTCAAACAATATTTATAAATTTTGACGCCCACTGTTCCATATGTTCTCTGCAAATTGGCGTAGTTAGTCAAAGGAAGAATCTCACCTCTTTCCGAAACCCTCCACTCACTAGCGTACCACCAACGCGTAAGCGGGCTGTCCACAAAAATCACAACACCCCCCCCCGATGTACGGGTTCCTTTTTAGATAATACCAAAAGATCCTTTTTAACCCTCTGCCATTTAAGAAGTGCTTTTTCAGTAGGCCGAGCCTGATACCAGGGGCACACATGCATACAGCAAAATTGTAGTTCAGGGTCTACTGGTTGTAGGATAAAGGATGGGTTCCAATGCATACCACAATAGTGGTGATGTATCTACAACTAGCTATCCCTTCTATTATCCTTCAACCAGTTTGGACTTTTCTCCACTATGGAGGTAATCCACTAGTCATAAGATTCAAAGCCAAAATTCTTTAGTGATTCAAGAGCATAATAAGATTGGTTTTAAGTAAATAAGGCCTCTGGGACTTTGAGAAAACTATAGTCATAAGAAAAATGAGGATTTTTAATTAACCCATCATCGACATCTTGAAATTTGAACACATTATTTTAGCGAATGATGGATCACAAAGTTCAGGAGTAGATGCATGCAAAGATAATATCAAGACATAGTTTTGTACAGTAGTATGTTCCCATGCCTCTTTACGGATGAACAGAGTAGGATCCCACCTGAGCCTATTTGAGAAGTCATTTGGATAATCAGGAATAAAGACAACATATCAAAAAACCACGCGCTGGAGCTTGTTTTCAAACCTAGATAAAGAGCTTCTTTGAGCTTGTACAACATAGTTAAGTTGTCTTGATCCACAAAAACCCCGTCCGATTGGGCCTACATAACCCTCTTCTCAATAGATGTACCATTCAAAAACGCATCTACAACATCTTGATATACAACCCATGTTCATATAGCAGCAATACTGCATAAAAATTCGTAGAGAGGCCTCTAGTGCTTAGCCCAACCGGCAGCGAAGGACCACTTCAAAATCAATTTCCCGCATCATGACGATAACACGATCGACCAACCAGAGCCTTGTTTTTTTTTCAGAATACCCTCCTAACTCATCAAGCTTAACCTTATAGACCCAGCATAAGAGTGAATGACAATGCTTTAACATTAGGATAAGGTGGCGGCAAGTTCCCCGGCCCAAACTTTCAAGAAAAGACGTCAAATTTCCATAAGTTGCCTCTTGCCGGATATCTTCAATCCAACATGCTTGAGTTAATGCGTCTTTGTAGTTCTTAGGTTCGACTGATGTGAGAAATGCATCATAGTAGCAGAATAAGGCTTGTTCATAGAGTTGTAGTCGTGTAGAAACTGGTCTATCAAGATTACCGATTATGTTCTCAAGTGGATGATCCTTAGTCCATTTAGCTAATGTGTGGGGTTTCAGAAAACTTGGTGATCGGGAGGCACAATTGTATTGAAATAACATCTATCCTATGATTCGGATTAGAATCAAGAAGAAACTTCAGAGAATTGAAATACCAAATTATGGGATCATAACCTCATAAGTGCAACTTCAATATCATGATTATCTTCATCAACATCAAGGAGAAATAATAGGGAGTTTCAACAAGTAGGCCCGATATCATGTTTAGTGTCTGCCTCTGTGCTTGCTTCCAAAAGGCTCCCAAAACCTCTCACCTTGAAGCGGTTAAGCGTATCTTCTGATACATTAAAGGCACTACGCACTTAGGATTATGGTATCCTAAGGGGACCGGCATAGAAACCGTAGTATATGCCAACTCTGATCATGCGGGAGATTATGTGGACCAAAAGAGCACTAGCGGTATTTGTACGTTCGTGGGATGTTGTTTGACATCTTGGTTCTCGAAGAAACAAACCGCTCTTGCTATATCTACTACCAAAGCCGAATACGTAAGCGCCAGAAAGGCATGTCAACAAGCACTATGGATGAAACAAGCTTTTATCGACTACGACGTACGACTCAACGACGTCTCGATCACGTGCGACAGCAAAGGCACGATTGACCTTAGCAAAAACCCGGTGCAACACTCTTGAACCAAACGTATCGAAATTCGTCACCACTTTCTTCATGATAATCTCCAGAAATGACATATCTTAATCGAAAAAGTGTCGTCCGTCGACAACATCGCTGACATTCTTACAAAACCCCTTAAACGTGAATCGTTTAACTATCTACATCTTGGTTTAGGAATGATGGAACACATTCCATAGACCGTGTTAGTCCACTTCTCCTTCTTCTAGTCTCAATTCTAATATGTGTTCCATTCCGTGTCGTGACAACTTAAATACTTCATCCGAAGTACTTTGAGCATTTTTAATTCGCGAAATGCAAATTAAAATGTCACTCTCCTTTGTAAAGTTTTGTCAAAACTCAGTCCAAAAAACCCTCGCTGAGGGAGGCCCCTATATCTTAGGCGGCCCCAAAGTTTATTTTGGCGGCCCCCTGATCGATATGCGACCACCACCAACAGACACTAAATATTTACACTTTGTCAAAAAAAATTAAAACTAAAAAAACGAACACCCCTCTTCTCTGCTGATGCGACGAACACGAACACAAAATAACCAAATCTCAAAATCAACCACCAAAACACCTATTGAAAATCAAATCATCACTAATAATCATTCCCAATATCACAAAGATCATCAATTGTAAGTCATTTCATCTATTTTCTTTCAATTTAAGTCTAGGATTCATGATGAACGCAAAAAATTAAAATTGGAGATTTTCCATTTTTCTTTCAATTTTGTATAATTAGGACTACTAGGATATAATGTTTAACTAGTATGCTTCCCTTAGACATAGGATTTACATACACTAGTAAGTTTGTCTTAAAATTGATTTCGAACCAAAACCCTAATTTTATTTTCATATCACTCACGTTAAGAACATAATAAAATTGATGTTATGCATTGTTAATACAACTTAAAAATGTTTTTAAACACATGCATAATGATCTCATGAACAAAGGTCGAGATACATAATTCATATGTATTTTTTGATATGTTTGGATGAGAAAAATCAAATTAACAAGCGTTTGGGTTAACTCTTAGGATTTTATTTTTAGGTCGAGTTAATCGTTACTCCACATTTGTCACATTTAGGCACATACTAGAAACAATGTCCATATAATACTACAAGTAAATGATAATAAAATGTGACTTCAATACTTTCTTTCTAGGTAATCATGCCTCGCAAATCATCTGAAGACCATAAAAATACAAGAAACTACATCCAAATAATTTCACATGAATATCGTTCACCCATAAAATAAAGACTAAGAAACCTTGAAAGTCATTACATTCATGAGGGTCGAGTGGTTTTTGAGGACTTTGCAGATCTACGCTATGTTTGGTCTTTGTTTAGTTTTCTTGAGTTTGAGTGTCTTCTTGAAATCAATGACCAAATTTGTCCTCGTTTCATACTTGAGTTTTACAGTCAATATCAAATAAACTATACCGACGAAGGTCAAATGTTAATCGAATCTGTAATTCAAAATCAATTCTTTTCTTACACTCTTGAATAATTTGCTCAAATTCTTGACATTCCTTGTGAGGGTTCTTGTGTCTTTACAAATAAGTGGTCACTTGACGAGTTGGCATATGGTGTTCCTAGGGATGGTCCTTTCCAAACCAACCCTCCTTCTCCTGATGACGTCATTTCATATGTTCGAAATGATCAAGAAGGAAAGGTCACTCGCACGCGTCATAGGCAAAAAATTAATGCTCAAGATTATCAAATTCTCACTCGTGAAATTTTGTCTACCCTAAAACCTTTGGAAGAAATTATCCGGGAAAATGTTTCTTGTTTGGGGGGTAATCGGAACCATGTTCCCGCGTGTCTTTGTTACATGCTCTATTGTATTGTAAGATCTGAAAAATTCAACCTCGCCTATTATATGGCAAAACAAATGGAGTGGGTCACTAAACAAGCTAGGTTAATTTTACCCTATGGTATGTTATTAACCCTTTTGTTTAAATTCGTCATGTGTAAGAGTCCTGAGTTGTTCAATGAGTCTTATGTCTTGTACGATCGTGTCATGAATCCTCTTACCGCTCAACAAGAGTGAAAGACTAGAAAGGATTGTGGCACAAGAAGAGGTTGTCATTCCACTTCTTCTTCCTCCGCCTTTGATCAACCATCCTCCTCTCATCTTAACGATGATGATGATGATGGAAATGAAGAAGGGACCTCGCGTGCAAGCACTCTTTCCCCCACTCATTTTGTTAACTCATTAACAAATAAGGTTCCTCGAGTCTTTCAAAACCCACCAACCATTAACCCTGACATGGAACCATTTTACACCCGCCAAACCGACATCATCAACCGTCAAGTTTAGTTACGAGATGAGAAATGTGGTGGATTAAGGTCAATCGGGAAAGGCCTCAGGAACTTGTGGAGAAACATGAAGAAGTGAGCAATTTAGAAAATTGCTATATGACAATATTGATTCTATTTACTACTTTATTATGATTAAGTACTTAAAATTATGCTATTTAGTAGTAACTTGGTATGTAGTATGGGCAATATAACTTGCCTTGGATGATCATTCCATTTTATCATCCTAAACACTTAGTTGCATGCACCTTGATTCACTATGATTACTTATATTATGAATGATTATCTCTTAGCTAATATACCTATATGTGCTTCTTTAGAATTCAGGATGGTTAATTTAGTGAATTTGAGTCTTAGAAATTGGATGATTCTTGGTGAAATATGACTGATTGCAAAAAGGTATCTTTAGGAAACTTTTTTTGGACATGTTTTACAAAAGTTTGGAAAACTAAAAAAATTTTGTTCCTCTAGAAAACGGCCCCTATAAATATTGGACGGCCCCCTAATATATCTGGGACTGTCATATAATTATAGGACCGCCATCAGAGTCATGAGAATTTTATTGTGACCATCTGATTTTTTGTGAAGTTGACTATCCTCTTCACTAGACACAGCTATACTTTCTGCATTTTGCTAAACCACTTTTGGACTCTATTTTCTTAATCCTCATGCTTTGCCTCTTCTATCTTATGCTTTCTAATTAAATAAGTCATCCTTCCCACTCTTCTTATCATCTTCATCTTCTTCAAACTATCCTACCATGAATTCTACTCAAGCTTCTTCCTCTAACCCTTCCAAGAAAATCAAACTAACCATAATCCCACCTAGACAACTATTTAATAACATTTCTAGTGATGAAGATGCCACCACAACACCTTCTCCTATAACAACATCCTCTTCTCCTTCTCCACCAAATGCACCATCAAAAACTCCATCCATCATAGATACATCATCTACATTTGGCACTACTTCTTCCTCATTTAAATCAAAACCTCAATCCTCACCTCCTACTTCTAATGACACACCCTCTCCTCAACCATCCAATCATTTTCTTGAAAATGTCATGGATGCACCTCCAAGACCCTCACATCCACTTCCACTCCAAAGTCATCCCTCCTTGGACATCACTCTTTCTTTATCACCAATCACCTCTCTTGATCACATTCTTGATACCCCATCACCACCTTCACCACAACCACAACCTCAACCACCTCTCATGGGTCACCCCATTCACATCAACTATCATGACTATCAAGGGTTAACTTGTGTTTGTTGTTTTCCAACCGAAATCTTATCTTTTCTCTTAGGGATAAGATGAACCTAATGTTTGCTCACATTGAGTATCTTCTCACTTCCAACATGACTTCACTCTCTTCACCTTACCCTTAAAAACTAGGTCATATTACCTCATAATTGGTTACCCTAACCTTTTTGCTCAAAGTCATTTCCTATGAATCAAGGATCAGCTAGGATTTATGTCGTGTTAACTTTCTCTACCTTGTGTAGTATTTTTAGATTGTGGTGTAATTTATGAATGAATGTTTCTTTGTTAGACTTAGTTCTATTTTCCTTGTATGTAGTATGCTTCTTGTATGAGTTTCTTAAGTAATGAATGAAACTACGTTATGGTTTAACTTGCATGAATTGCTATATTGCAACTAGTTGGGAATATATCATCTTGCACTTGTACCTCTAACTTTGTTTTGTAGCAAACAATTTTTGTAAGATCAATCCCTTGGTGCCCCAAACGAGGGGGAGCATACATCAAGGGGGAGTCTTGATATCATTGACTTCTTTCTTTCTACAACAATTCAAAGATCATCCTTTTTGAATTTGAAAAAAAAGGGAGACATGGAATGAAACTCATTAATAATTTAAAACCTTTAATTTTATACAAAACGAGTTTATATTTTGTCATCATCAAAAAGGGGAAGATTGTTAATACAAATAATGTCTAAACACGTTATTTAATTTTTCGACCTCTCAATATTTTGATAATAACAAAATGTAGAAACGTTTACGATAAAAATAAACGTTTACAAACTATTAATCGTAAAATTCTATTTCTAAGATTAGTGATCACTTAAGGTATGTACAAATAAATTATTAAGCATGATTAGTAATCAAGAAAATATTTTTTTCTTAACCATCACTTTTAAAAAAAAGTATTTTTACAAAAATAAATATACAAAATATTTATTAATTAAAAGAAAAGTTTTATTTAAAACTTAAATCTGAAATTTGAAATTTTCTCCCAAAATGGAAGCTTCCGTACCAGATACAACCTTCCCCATAAAAAGACAAAAAAAGGAGCGGAGTCTACTAGACGGCCCCCTTATAGGCACAGCGCCCCCCAGATATATCTGGGACCGCCGGGACCACCAGCAGATGACCGTTGGATTCGCTGGCTATAAATATTGCACTATTTCAGGCAGAAAAACAGAACTCTTTGCGTGAATTTTTCCAGTATTCGTTCTCTCTCTAAAAACCTTCTTTCTCTCACTAAATATCTTGATCACTAACATTGTTTGATCTTGTTTCAAGTGATCTAATCTCTTCTTCTCGTCTCTCATCTCTATCAAGTGCAAGAGAAGAACATTCGTATTCGCCAAGAAATGAATTGTTATTTAGTGATATCTCCTCTCTTCTTCTAAGTATCAAATCTCTATTGTAATTATCTTGTGTAATTGTGTGACTCGGATTGTGTGTAAATCCGATAGTGTAGATCTTATGATTATATAGTGTTTGTGAAGTGGTAGATTGGTTCTAGCTAAGATTAGGACTCGACATTTAGCTTAGTGTCAAAAAATAACGTAAGCGACATGTAAACGGTTTTCTCCGCTTGAAGGGAGCTTGTTGACATATTAAAATCTCGAGTAGGATACTCGGGGAGTGGAGTAGGGCGAAGAAGAGCTTTGTAGCCGAACCACTATAAATCTTAGTGTCTTGGTTTGATTGTTCCTTCTCTTATCTCTTTATATTGTTGTGATTGTTATTTAGCATTAGTTTAGATATTTACATTGTTGATTGGTTGAACATACAACTCGAATCTAAGTATTTTTGAAAGCAAACTTTTAAAATGTAAAACGAACCTGTAAACCATTCACCCCCCCCCCCCCTTCTAGTTTCCACACTACCTTACCCCTAATATGGTTGATCCCTCTTAAGATATTTCAATTGCATTTAATATACTCTTAGGGGCCTTGTAATAGTATTCATACTACCTTAGTTGTGCATTACCTTAACGGAATATTAAATAGACGGCGGGTTCGTGTAATTCGTTCATGACTTAGGAAATACTTACACAGATCATCACGAGTGTGACTAAGCAACAGGATTAGGAGAAACAATCTAAGGAGTAGTACATGATTACGTAAATACATCTTTTTATCATTAAGTTATCACTAGTAGTTTAGATTATATTTAGTTTAATTAGTTAAACAAACCAACCTCTCAAACCAATGTTTTTTACTGCTTTTCATAAAATAAAAATACAAAAAGAACATTCTCTCAACCCCGTAGACCTCTGTTAGATCGTGATCAAGCCTTCCCAACCTATTCCCTAGAGAACGATAAAAACCCCCGAGTCTTGCCTATACTATACTGCAAAGATTAGGTACTCTGCCTAGTGAGTTGTAAAACTTCTTCTGAAGTCTTACGACGACCGCATCAATCGCTTAAACTAAAAGAAGGGTTCGTTAAAAAAAGCTAAAATGAGGGGTGTTTGTTTTGTTTTACTGAAAAAAAAGTTTTTATGCTTATTTGAAAAAAAACACGTGTCACTGTCACGTAGGCAAATAGGTCACCGGATACACAAAAGTGCGCGAATTCAAAAGTATAGGATTTTGGGGAACAAGTTGACATTCGTATACCTAAAAATATGCTTAGTTAAATCGATATAAAATGCTTGATTAAAACGACGAGTATGTGTTCCTCTAACGAAGACAAATACTCAACCCATTGACTAATAAGATGAAGTGTAAAAGATAAGCTAATTAATCAAAATCGTCTGAAAGTAAGGTTAAGACGTCCCGGTTGCAGCATGGTTTCTTTTAGCAACGCCTCAGGAGCTGAATTCGGGATGCACTACTACAAAATGTGAAATAAAGCCCCCTTAATAGAGCCAAGGGTGGCTCAAGGGTAAAGTTACTAAAGCCACCGCTTTAGGCCCCCAAATTTTTAAGGCCCCCGTTTTTATCAGGCACCATTATGTATAAAGTCGTCACATATATTCTTTAAGCGTAAAGACTGTTAGATACTAAGTCCATCATTTTAGTTTAATAAAAATGGACAAGAAGAACGTCTTTTAGGGTGAATGAAAACAATGGATTAAGTTCATTTTAGTAATTTTTAGGCCCCAATACATGATACGAGTTAGGATTTAAGGCCATATATGTTTTAATCTTTACTCTTAAGGCCTATGGAGCCTATCAGATGCCAAGTCCATCATTTTAGAATTAAAAAAAAACAAAATCATCGATTAGGGTAATTGAAACAAATTGAATTAAGCTTATTTTACTAAGCTAAATTTTAAAGACTTATAGAAAAGGATGGTAATTGAATTAAAAGTTTGACGATCTGTTTATGAACCTTTGGATGATACACTTTTATATGTTTATACTCTTTTGATCACGTATTTTTTGTACTTTTTGTTCAATGTGTTAATAAATGAATATGAAGAAACTTTTTTATTATAGAAGGAACACGGACAATATTTCTTCGCTTAACTGTTTAAGTATTCATGTAGGGTCTGTTCGATTAAATGTTCACAAACGAACACATAAAATCCCAATCGTGCTGGTTCAATGCGTCATCTTAGCCCTACTTCTAGATCATCCAAAGAACAACATTTGGTTTCTCTATTTGTAATGTTGTTTATTTAATCATCAGTTACGTCGGTTTTATTAGTTTACAAGTTTATTGGGTTATTCTAGTTAGATCGCTATATCACAATCTCGGTCACACTTTTATATAAATTTAGCATATAAGAATAATCGGCCCACTTATTTTAAAATTTGCTATTAGGGACCTGGATAAGGCTTGAGAAGATGACCAATTGAATAGAGCCCGGTTTTAGTGAAAAAAATAGTAGCTATTAATATAACAGGGGGCCTCTCACCTACTTAAGGGTTTAACCTACCAATTCTTGTTCTATAAATATTATTGGTGTTGAGGGATCTTTAGTAGGGGGTATTGGTAGAAGTGCAAAGGATCTTGTATAGGGATTGGGGTTTGGGGTTAAGTTGATTATGCCCATTGTTTTTCTTGATAATATTGGCGGTTACACTGGCGATATGATTATTTATCAGTTGGACGTGTGTACCCTTAGGAGGTTTTCTCCGGGGCGTTGATTAATTGGTTGTAGTGAATGCGAGGGGTGTTATTTTTCGACGGGCCGACTTGTAGGGTATGTTCTTGTTGTTATCTTGGCGGTGGTTCGTCAATTTTATGCGTATATTGGTTAAAGACGGATGGGGACGAATGTGGGACATGAGTGCATGGGGATCGAATAGGGGCATTGTTTACCTAAAATTTTTCCCCCCTCTATTCACAACTTTCCACACCCCCCCTAACCCTCTAATGTCTATATCTTCTAAGCAGTTAACAACCACCAATTAACAATCATTTCACCCCACCACACCCAACATTACACACCACCACACTACTACACAAAAGGCTATAAACACCTCCCCAAAAAGATTGGTTATGTAAAACCCTATCTCTATGACAAAAAACTAGTGGGAAGGGAATGAATAGAAATAGGTTTTCTTAAAAAACAAGTTTTCATAATAGAAATTGTATAGAAATTGGTTTTTTGGGGTGCAAACCGCTCTTTTTACACAATAAAAGACACTGGTGTGTATGTAACAACATGTCTCTATGTGTTTATGTTATAAACATCTTTTTTTTATGAAACGACTGGTTTTTTTACACAATCAAAGACACTGGTGTGTAGGTAACAATATTTCTCTATTTGTTTATGTTACAGACACCATTTTTTTACAATAAATTTCAAATTACTTTTACTTAATAGTTTTATTTAAAACTTATTATTAGTTACAAAGAAATGATGACAAGTATAAAGTAAAAGGGCCCAAAATGTAACTTCTTATTTATACTAAATTTTTTTACACAGACTCATATCTTCTTCTTCGCAGGCTCAAATCCTATAATCATCATCATAGTCTTACCATTTTTAAATCATGGATGTCAATCGTGAAATATAAGGATACAATCCATACGAACCCGGCTGCAAAAAAAAATTGTTTCCTCCATTTTTTCATAACTCTCCCGCGTTCTATCTCAAATCCGGCCCAAAAATGATGAATAAAAGGGGTAAACATCTTCACGGTATCATTATCATAAACCATAAACCTAAACCACCAATAACCTATCTTATCAACAGCAAACTAGTTTCTTCTTGATTCAGTCGAGCAACACAAATGGTATATCTTTCTATCTTAATCGATTGTTTATATTCAATTGGTATTTTTCTTTAAGTTGATTTATGTTAATTGGTGTTTATAAATTGTCAATTAAGTGTTTATGTGTTGGTGAAAAGACACGAAAAGTGACAAGAATTGAACACATGCAATGTTTTGGTTATAACTTTTTCGTCGGAGCTCCGTTTTAAGTGATTAAAAAGGCCACGGAAAGATAATAAAGAGATCTTTATTTTTATGTGATAAAATATCTAAAAATAGGGAGTTGGTTTGTGATTTCATCTGCTGTAAAACGCAGCTCTTAGATTAAATAACATAAAGTCTATTGGTTAAGTTAAATGTGCTTGGGCCATTAGTTAATTATATTAAGTAAAGGTCGGTCCACCTGGATAGAAGCAAAACAGAAATAAACTATATCATTGGTTGGTTTGGACGAGCAAGCAGAAGAAAGGAAAAGAAATAGGGTCTTGGGCCTTTTTCGTTTGTGTGGAGGACAAGAAAAGAAATAGGGATTCAATCCCTATATAATTTTGATGACGGCAAAAGACAGAGGGGAACAACACTTTTAATAGAAATTGGTTTGAGGGTTTATTCACACACCAGGCGCCACACATATAAAAATGGAGAGCAGCAGC
Source organism: Tanacetum coccineum (assembly GCA_026074375.1). NCBI lineage: Eukaryota > Viridiplantae > Streptophyta > Magnoliopsida > Asterales > Asteraceae > Tanacetum > Tanacetum coccineum. The sequence goes on from BQNB010053749.1 coordinate 29,135, forward strand.
ACATATACAATGTCTACAACTGTGATGCTAGGCTAAACCTCTTATAATCTCTCCCGGTAAAAGATAAATCGTTTGATTATGTTTATGGATTTTACATTGTTTGTCAAACAATGATTCATATAATTTTAATGCATATCTTTGGTTTGATTTTAATGTTTTAATACAATTACTTGATTGGATCATCTTAAGACACGTTATTGCGAGTCAACAATTCATGGTGAGCCCAAATAGTATAGGGGTTAAGACGATTACTGTGGTAGACATAACTTGTACCTAAAATTGTTCACTTGAGTAATTATTAAATTATTTGATGAATTATTGCAAGACATGTTATTGCTAGTCAACGAGTTGTGCCGAGTCTAATTTATTTTAAGGGATTAAGATGGTTCGTGTGGTAAACATAAGTTGTGCTCAAAATTGTTCATTTAAAATAATACAAACTATGTCTATGTTGTTTGGAATCAAACAATAGTAATCCGTAACTTAGTCATATTCATATATCCGGAGCCGGGAGGGATTGCTTTTTTTTTAATTGTTTTCAAATCTTATTTTTATTTGCTTATTTACTTTTTGTTGCTTATCTACATTCTAGTTAATTAGTAGTTTTATTATTTAGTATTAAACCAAAAAATTTATTGATCGGTCATCACCCAAAACTTAAATTAAATCCACCACTCCCTGAGGATTCGACCCTTTCTTACCATATCTATATAGGTTTAGTTTAGGTTTATTTTTGATAGTACAACGACACTATTAGTTATTCAATCTGTTAAACTGAAGTTTCTTCAACAAGAATACGAAAGATAATAGAGACTTCTGAAATGTAGATCTAAAGAGAAATGTTCACTCCGCCATCAAGATAATAGAGACTGCTGAAATGTAGATCTAAAGGAAGCAAGTAACAAAGGAAGAAAAAAACTTTTTGTGGTCCGATATAAAGGTATGCTATCCGCCATCACTAATTGTATTTTATTCTAACTTAATTAATGTATTAACATATGTTTTTATTTCATTAAATTACTTGTAGATACCGTGGAGTATGAGCGTCCGTTGGAGAACAAAGAGTTGAACGCGATCATTGGCGCATGGTTTACATTGTGGCGAGATTAGACCTAGATAATTAAGTTGAATTCTAGTGTTTTTCTTTATGGTTATTTGTTGAATTCTAGTGATTTAATTTGATTTGAATTTTGTATTTGCTTTATGTTAAACTGAATTGAAGTTGTCTTTATTTACTTTAATTTGTTGATTTTGAAATTTTGGGTCCATCTAAATCAGTTTATATATATTTGCTGTATTTATATTTCTTTATTTTGGTGGGTTAAATTTGTAAATTTTGGAATTTATTAAAGATTTCCAAATTTTTTTAAAAAGATTAAAAAACAGATTTTGAGATAAAAACAATAAAAACATATCTTTTTAATCTATATAAAGACACGTTGGATGTTTTTATAAAGACATCCTGAAACACTTTTCTGGAACAGGTAATAGCGAGGGAACAAAACCTGTTGCTAATATGACCCATAAAGAAGAAGAAGAAGGTGAGTGGATTTTTGATTCGGGTTGCACCGAATACATTACTTATTTATCCGACATTCATGTTAACAAGAAAACCACCCACTTTGAGGCTTTTGTTGTTATCCCCAATGGGGATTCCATCCCAGTTAAAGGGAAAAGGGACTACATTCTTCCAGGGGGAACAAAAGTGAATGGAGTTCTTTATGTTCCTGATTTCCAATGCAATCTTCTTTCCGTTAGTCGCCTTAGTCGCGACCTTCAATGTTGCATATCATTCTTTCTTGATTTTTGTGTTATGCAAGGATTACAAAGGAGGAACTTGATTGGTGCGGGGGTAGATGCGAAGGGGGACTATACCGAATGAAGATGGTTCAAGAAAGAAGAGCTATGGAAACCACAGTTGAGACATGGCATAAAAGACTTGGACATGCATCAAAAGGGAAACTTGCTAAAATTGATTTTATTTAAACATGCACTATTGATTTTAATAATTTCTGTCATTCTTGTGCTAAAGCAAATCATATCACAATGCCTTTTCCTTCTAGTTGTATTAAAACCAATGCTCCTTTTCAATTAATTCATTGTGAAATATGGGGAGGTTATCGGGTACCTTCGTATACAGGAGCCAACTATTTTCTTACAATAGTTGACGATTTTAGTAGAACGGTATGGGTATTCCTCATTAAACATAAAAGTGAGGCCAGCAAAGGTCTCATAGATTTTCACAAAATGATTGAAGTTCAATTCGAAAAGCAAATTAAGAGGATAAGGTGTGATAATGGTGGGGAATTCACATCTAACAACATGCTAAATTTTTACAACGAAAAGGGGATCCTATTATAAACCACTTGCCCACACACTCCCCAACAAAATGGAGTTGTAGAGAGGAAGCACAGGCACCTGCTCGAAACTGCTCGAGCTTTAATGTTTGATGCAAATCTTCCTAAACAATTTTGGGGAGAATGCATCTTAACCGCGTCATATGTAATTAACCGCCTCCCGTCTAAAGTTATTAAAAACAAAAAGCCTTTTGAGTTGCTTATGAATCAAAAACCATATTACGAATTCCTAAGAGTCTTTGGGTGTCTTGCATATTTTACAAACACCAACACAAATGGAGATAAGTTTGAAGAAAGGGGGAAACCAGGGGTCTTTCTTGGATACCTAATGATTCGACCCTTTTTGTATGAATATAAATATAAATAAATATATATACGTAAGGATTTTATCAATAGTAAGTATTCCAAGAGGCTTTTAAAAGATTCGCTTTTATCCAAAGCATAATCCCTTAAAACCTACCCGAAGTCGTAATCCCGCCGAGGTGCAAATTGAAAATCGAAGACGTTTGTGATCGCGTGAATTGAATGGATTAAGGACTTTTGGAATTGGTTTTCTAATTTCTACGAATAAAATGCAAAAACGAATAAAGGAAATCTAAAAACGAAGGCTTAAAGGGTTTAAACTTAAAAACAAGACCGGAACGTAAAAACGCGACTTTAAAAAAAACAAAATTATCAAAAACTAAACTTAAAATGATTTTTTAAGTTTTAATTATCCTAAATGATTAAATTAAATTTCTTGCGGATGCAAGGCTGAGATCTGGGCTACCAAGGGTTTGCTGGATAAAGCAATGGAAAATGTACTTGGTATGGAGATCGTCAGGGATCAGAGTGGTAATACTCTAAGGGTGTCATAGTCCAGGTTTTACAATAGGAAGTTGGTACATACTTTGTTGGAGGGACACTCTATACTGTCATTGGAGGGTAGTCTATCAGGGGACTGTGATGTGGAAAAGAATGGTAAGTGGTCATGTATATATACGGTTGGAAGTCAGGAGTATTAGATGGTCTGCACGAGACTTGACATAGCATTTGCAAATGTTGGTATGTTGGATAAGTTTGATCGTGGATTACAGACAAACGTACAGGTTTTGTGGATTTTGACTATGCCATGGGTAGATGAATAATAGGGTACGGGTTGATGATATTGGGATGTGCAAGAAGCTTAAAAGCTAATTGGCAGCACATGGAGGCTTTGTCAACAACTGAAGCGGGATATATGATGTTTACTGAGGCTTGGAAGAAGAAAATATGGCTAAAGGGACTTTTGGCACAGTCAGGATATGAGCTAAGTTTACTATGCCTTCGTAAAAGGCGGTTCCTGGTCCGAGGTCCCAGCACAGGTCAAAGTTGCTGCGTATCGGTATTGACTAATAGTGATACAAAGTTGGAAATTGTTAGATATAGTATTCACTTTAGTCAATAGGTCAGGGGGTTTAGTGTAAATTTAGCTCTAATTATAGCCATATTAGGGTTGTTGGGTTTCTCTACGGCCCAAGCCCATCCTCCCCCTCATCTCTATAAAAGGAGGTGAGGGGGGAGGGGTTTTATACATTATTCTTCGAACCTGTTTGTGCTCCCCCTCATCTCTATAAAAGGAGGTGAGGGGGAAAGGTTTTGTACTTCATTCTTTTCTTACTCAATAAACATATAATATTGAGGGTTATATTCTTGTGCATATTTTTTTCTTTTCTGTCATACATAATCTGTTGGGTGTGTGCGTCTTCAAGATCGGATTTATTCCACACTAGTAACCTGTCAAACCTTACAAAGTCAGTATCGCCGACTTATCGGTCGACTTCTTTACCTTCAAGCCACTCAGCCAGATATTACATATACTGTCAATATTTTAAGCCAGTTTGTAGCCGACCGGCAAAACAATCACTTGGAGGCAGCGAATCGTGTTCTTGGGTACTTGAAGGCCACTCCAGGCCAAGGTATCCTCCTTTCTCGAGCATGAGATCTCGTCTTAACTGCTTATTGCGACTCTGACTGGTTAGGATGTCCCTACACGAGGCGGTCACGTACCGGTTATCTTCTCTTACTAGGTGGGACTCCCATTTCTTAGAGAACCAAGAAACAATCTGTGGTCTTACGTTCTTCAGCTGAAGTCGAGTACAGGGCAATTGCCTTCATCGTTAGTGAAATTATTTGTGTTCGATGGTTGCTCAGTGAGTTACATGTTCATAATCCATTAGCTACCCCCTTATTTTGTAATAACCAAGCAGCTCGGCACATAGCTAACAATCCTATCTTCCATGAGAGAACAAAGCACGTCGAGATGGACTGTTACTTTGTACGTGAAAGAGTTTAATCAAAGGAAATCATTTCGATGAAAGTTAGCAGTAAAATGAAAATAGCACACTTGCTAACAAAAGGAATTCCAGCAAATCAGCTTCAATTTCTTCTTGGCAAGATTGGCATTACATATTTGCATGCTCCATCTTGAGGGGAAATAAAAGATTTCATAGTATCAATTAATTTTAATTATATCAATCATCTCTATATTTAGATGAGTTATTTATGGGTGATTGTTCCTTATTAATGGGTGATTAATACTCTCTATATTTAGAGGTCATGACATTACTATTTAATCCGTTGTAATTTCTGAATGAATCAAAAAAAATAAACAAAAACATTTTATCTTCTTCTGTTCCATCGAATCTAAGATATTAATGCGTCTTCATATTGATATCAAGCACGTTTGCATAAAGGAGTTCACATGAAGACTTCTTCCAATTCTAGTTGCATGCATTTAGGGGCCACTAAGGCATTTTACCATGTTTTCCTTTTGATATTCCCAAAGACTAGCAACACGTACTAGTCCAATGTATTTGCATGATCACATGATCAGGTTTGACTCCTAAAGTCTAGCCATCTTTCTTTTAGTATAAATATTGTAATTCTGCATGAAGAAAGGCACAGAAGAAAAGAAATGAAAAGTTTAGTTCAGTAAGTAGTAATAGTTTAGTTGTAGTTTAGTTATCGTCTAAGGAGAGTGATCATCTCAAATCGATCTTCTATCAATATTGATACGTCTTCATATTGATATCAAGCACGTTTGCATAAAGGAGTTCACATGAAGACTTCTTCCAATTCTTGTTGCATGTATTTAGGGGCCACTAAGGCATTTTACCGTGTTTTCCTTTTGATATTCCCAAAGACTAGCAACACGTACTAGTCTAATGTATTTGCATGATCCCATGATCAGGTTAGACTCCTAAAGTCTAGCCACCTTTCTTTTAGTATAAATATTGTAATTCTGCATGAAGAAAGGCAGAGAAGAAAAGAAATGAAAAGTTTAGTTCAGTAAGTAGTAATAGTTTAATTGTAGTTTAGTTATCGACTTATCGTCTAAGGAGAGTGATCATCTCAAATCGATCTTCTATCAATATTGATACATCTTCATATTGATATCAAGCACGTTTGCATAAAGGAGTTCACATGAAGACTTCTTCCAATTCTAGTTGCATGCATTTAGGGGCCACTAAGGCATTTTACCATGTTTTCCTTTTGATATTCCTAAAGACTAGCAACACGTACTAGTCCAATGTATTTGCATGATCACATGATCAGGTTTGACTCCTAAAGTCTAGCCACCTTTCTTTTAGTATAAATATTGTAATTCTGCATGAAGAAAGGCAGAGAAGAAAAGAAATGAATAGTTTAGTTCATTAAGTAGTAATAGTTTAGTTATCGTCTAAGGAGAGTGATCATCTCAAATCGATCTTCTATCAATATTGATACGTCTTCATATTGATATCAAGCACGTTTGCATAAAGGAGTTCACATGAAGACTTCTTCCAATTCTAGTTGCATGCATTTAGGGGCCACTAAGGCATTTTACCATGTTTTCCTTTTGATATTCCTAAAGACTAGCAACACATACTAGTCCAATGTATTTGCATGATCACATGATCAGGTTTGACTCCTAAAGTCTAGCCACCTTTCTTTTAGTATAAATATTGTAATTCTGCATGAAGAAAGGCATAGAAGAAAAGAAATGAAAAGTTTAGTTCACTAAGTAGTAATAGTTTAGTGTTAGTTTAATTACGTATTAGGAGAGTGATCATCTCAAATCGATCTTCTATCAATATTGATACGTCTTCATATTGATATCAAGCACGTTTGCATAAAGGAGTTCACATGAAGACTTCTTCCAATTCTTGTTGCATGCATTAAGGGGCCACTAAGGCATTTTACCATGTTTTCCTTTTCATATTCCCAAAGACTAGCAACACGTACTAGTCCAATGTATTTGTATGATGACATGATCACTACGTGTGGTATTCCCGAGGCACTTAATCTCCTCGAGATATTTTTCCAAAAATAATAGTAATCTAAAAGACTTAGTTGTACGTTT
>BQNB010053750.1:0-39851 GCA_026074375.1 Tanacetum coccineum
TTGAAGCACTAAAGTTTTCATTCTGTTGTTTCAACAGAGCCTTCTGTGTCTTCTTTGTTGCTTCATTGCCTCCAAATTAAGCTTTAATTGTAGCAAACATTGATTGAGCATCAACATACTGGTCGAAGGTAAATTGATGTTCATTGGGCAGTGCCATGAGTAGTAGACTTCTTGCCTTTACATCATTCTTTTTACATGTATTTTCTTCAATAGTAGCAGGCAAAGTCATCTTTGTTGTAGTTGAAGTACCAGTTTCTAGTGGTGTTGTTATAGGAATAGGTACCCGTGAATTCCCATTCTTTATGACCTCCCATACAGCATAATCATGGATCTGAAAATACTGTTTAATCCTGATCTCCCACATCTCATACTCCCCGAGTTTGAGCATGGGAAGCTTAGCCAAAGCATTGTTCTGTGTATTCTCCAACTCCATTACTTCTAGATCAAAGTTTCTCAAAGCACAAGCTCTGATACCACTTGTTGATCCCAAGCCTTGATCGATTCTTTACCTTGTAAAGTGTATGTTACCTTGGATGAATCCAAAATAACAATGGTTGAGACTTTGTTTGTATATCAAAGTGTATGCGGAATCTACACTTCAATACTCTAGAAGTATTAATCAATGAAACAGTACTAAACAATGAACAATGAATAAAACACAAAATGCTTCAATATTATTAGATCAATAATATGAGTACTCTTGCTTAGTACTAGGGTTACAACCTTGAAGCTATATGTTCTTTCTCTAAGATGTATATCTGTCTCTTAAGTATATATAAAACCTTAACCTAGGATCTCCTTTTATACACCACAAGGAGTCCTTTACAAGATAACTACCAAACTTTTAGGATCAATTACAATTATAATCATATACGTATCTTCCTAAAATATATAAGATATACATTCCATATTTATCTCTTTGCATCCTTATCTCCAAGTCAGCAGCATTAACCATCAGCAGTATTAACTTTTCTTCTAGCAGTATTAACTAACACTGGCAGTACTAAGTTTGTACTAGCAGTACTAACTCCATTAGTACTGTTAGTTATACCTTGGCAGTATTAAGTATTAACTCTTGATGGAGATTTATTCCCAACAACATGTATCCCTTACCAGAAGAAGGTGAAGAGCTAGCATCTTTAATAGGATACCCGTATAAGTGTTTCCAAAGACTTCTGAAGGAATACAGCCAAATAAGAATGGCAGAGTGTAATGAAGAAAAAACTGGGTTTCATATGGAGGAAGGGGTATATTGTTTCACCCATATGTCGAAAGAGTTAAAAAAATTCTGCTGCTACACTTCAAAGGATGATGGAAAAGGTCTTAGCCTATCAAAGAGGACGGAACATGGAAACATACTTGGAAGAAGTAGTAATAAAAAGAAAAAGTAAGATGGATCTGGTTCAAGATGTCAAAGAAACACTAAAAATTTGAAAAGAGTAAACATCAAGATCGATCCGACCATGTCCTCATTCGGAGTGAAGGAATGAAGGTTTCTCGGCCATATGGTAACAGAAGAAGGACTAAGGGCAGATCCAGGAAGAATACAGGCAATCATCCTAAGCCCCGCCCTAAGAAGTCCAAACCAAATACGAACTACAACTAACAACCATTAGCAAGTTCATCCCGAAGCTTGCGGAGCTGAAGCACCCCATACGTGAGGCCCGAACAAGGATGGAGAAAGCAAAAGAATCTGGCTGGACGAATAAGGCTGAAGAAGCTCTCCGAAGGATCAAAAGGAAACTAAGCAAGTTGCAAACATTGGCCATCCCAAAAGAAGGAGAAGATCTAATGTTATGTCTATGGCAAATAAACAAGACAATAAGTTCTGTGCTACTGGTAGAAAGGGAAGGAATCCAGATACCTGTTTCCTATGTAAGCCGACCGCTGCAAGGAATGGAAATATGCTACACCCCAATAAAAAAGGGTGTGTAACCTTTGCCCTATTTGTGTTCTGAATATTTCATTTATAGTCCTTTGACTATTCGACGTTTGTCAGTTTATTCAGATTTTGTACCGTGTTAACGGTGGTGATTTTATTAAGAAATTATGGTAATTTATGGTTATTTGAGAATAATATTCCTTTTTAGAAGTTATTATTATGTTATTTGTATTCTGGATGGTTTGACCCGTGGATTTTGATAAATGCCGAAAAACGAGTCCTAACACGTCCGTTAATGTTCAAATGAGTTTTGAAGGGTTTAAAGTGTAAATATGTCGTATAAATACTCTAGGTTAATGGAAAAGTATTTTAAAGTGAATAAAAATACTAAGTAACCTTGGGGAGTACTTTACGGTTGAGTTTTACGAGCTTTTAAGTGATCCCGACATGAAAAGAAAGACCCGAGACCCCATAGGATCTCATGGTTGGTCAAGAAGTCAATAAGGGACAAGGAGGCACTTTTTTTTGCAAGCTTGTCCCAAAGTTGTACAAGTATAATGCTTATCACTAGACATTTCTATGCATTTCATTTCATTTTCAAAAAAATAAAACACACACTTGTGTGTGTGTGTGTGTGTATTGGTACGTCCGAAAAATCCAACAACAAACACCCATAAATTTTTCAACTTTGATCAAGAACATGATATTCCGGGTTGATACGAGTATACGGGAATTCATTTAAACAACGTTTGGGTTGTCCGGTTCGTGTCGAAATCTATATTTTTGAATATTTTCTTGTAAGTTTTCAATTTTAAATTTCATTTATCCTTTTGGGTTTATATTGATGCATAGATGTTAGTTGTACAAGTTGATCGTCGTAAAAATCGATTTTTTAAAATGAAACGAATAAAAAGGGGGTGTTTGGTTCGTCGGATAAGAAAACAAACAAGGGAGTTTTTGTAGTTTTGATGTTGTGGTCGTGATGGTTCAAAAACATATATTGCTAAATAGCTTATTTTGTATAATAGGATGTATAGCTTATTTTGGGCTTATTTCATGGCTTAATGTAAGCTTATGGCTAGCGGTTTATTTTGAAAAACACAAGGAAATGTGTTTTGATTATTTACGTGGTATGACGTGTGTCGTGGACTATTGTTATAGCTTATGGTAGTAACCAAATGCGATACGTAGCTTATTAGCTTATTTTCAAGCCAAATATATGTATTGTGGAGCTTATGGACTCACGGCCCAATAAGCCTATTTAAGCCGTGGCTTAATGGGAGGTCTTATTGTGGTCCAGATTATTTCCTACTTATTAGTATAAGCTTATGTATATAAATGGACCTTGGTTTTGGACTTGGATCGTATTTTGGACTTATAAATATCTTAATGGACCCTTATTGGGCCTTAAAGCCCAATAAACAAAATTTGGTCGTTATAAGAGTTTTAACGAACTTTTTGAAAGTGAAATGTATTTACGAAGTGGTATTAAAAGATATTTTGGAGAAAACGTTTTAGTAAACGTTAAAGATCGAGTTTTTGGAATTTTGTCGGAAAAGTGTCAAAATGGTGAAAAGAGTTGAAATTAAGGTTTGAAACCTTGGAAAAAGTTATTTAAACGTACGGGTCATGTCGAAATTTCGTAAAAAGTTTATACTTAGAAATTTTACTTAAAAACATAATTATTTTATAAATTCACTAAAAACGAAAAATAAATTTTTTCTCGAAACTTCTAAAATTTGTTTATTATGAGTAAACGTTCCATTTTCAACCCTATTATGATTATTGTCACGGTGACTAAAGTTACCGAATGGACTTATCGAGATATATTTATAATTATTAATTATAAATATTTACGTATATTACTTATCTATTTTCTTTAAATAGTATAAGTATGGATTATTGAGCGATGGGATTAATATGATTGTTGGGATATGTCGTCAACCATCACACCACTAATTTGATATGGGAAATTGTACAACGTGTCTAAACTCTATGCATCAAACGTGAAGACTGTTTTGAAAATGAATTATTAAAATGTAACATTAACTGGACTAGGTCGTGTGCGGACATCATTGCATTTGCCTATGTGATTGAGATTTGGTTGCTAAAGACTTACTTAACGTGAGTTCTCGTAGCCCCATTTTTACTGTCCTTTCTGTTGGGGGAAAATGATACTCAAATGTGTTTTGAATTGAACTGTGCGAAATGTGGTTTTGTTTTTGGGACAAGATATGTGCTTATGACTGCTATGTGAATATTATGTGTTGCATGATTGTTTGGATCAGAGGGGTACGCCTATCCCAGTATTTGTATGATTGTTTGGATCGGATGGGTACGCCTACCCAATATTTGTGTAGTTATTGGAGTGGCTGGGTACGCCTACCCTGGTATATGTGAGGTCCTGCCCTAATTTAGTGCTCTAGCTAGTAGGCCCTTTAGGTGCGTAAGTGACATATGGTGATTGACTAGCGGGATTGCTAGGTTGTGTTACATGACTAGCGGGGACACTATGTCATGGGTTGTTTGCATATATATATTGACTGTCATATTGCAATATTGTCCACTGTTTTAAAATATTGGCACAACTTTTGGGTTTAAGGTCAAACCTACGAGCTCACCAACATTATTGTTGATGTTTTTGAGTATCATTTTCAGGTGAAGTGAAAGAGGAATAAGTTGGTGTTATGTGATAGCAGACTTAGAAGTATCCCGTGTGGATTTCTCATATGAAATCTTGCTTGTTTATTTTATTTGGTTTTAGTATTTGGAAGATTTTGGTTTAAGTTTGGATTTGGACCCCTGTGTGGGCTATTGGATATTGTAAGAGTTTACGGATTTGATTGCGATTTGGGACATCACTCGAGGTTGTTTGAGGTTAATGGTCTTCGTAACACTTGTAGTTTATACATTGTAGTTTTTATTATATTGTATCTTGTGTTATGATTGATCATTATGTTGCGCTCCTGAGTTTCTGCCATTGTCGGGGTGTGACAGATTGGTAATCAGAGCCCAGGTTATAGAGAACTAGGTGGGTTGACCTAGACTATAACCTAATATCCGTCATTTAGTTGCATATATGATCTATGTGCGTGGTGTTCCGCTTTTGCTTGCTTTTGCGTGTTCGTGGTTTGGTGCTTTAGTTATGTCAGTTATTGAAATGTGTGAGCTCAATATTGAGTATGACTGGGAAAGGATGTGAATATAAATACGGTGGCCAACGTAGTTATAAGTGTATCACAACTCACTCATAATTAGTAATGTCGTTCACACAAATCGATGTTGACACCATAGTTGTATTTATGGTATAGTCCTATATATATATATAAATATATATATAATATATATAATATATTTATTTTATATATTTATAATTATATTTTAATATTTTATTATAGATTTATTTATATATATATATTTATATACTTTATATATATTAATACAAGATACTTCTATATATATGTTAGTCTTCTTACCTACCTAACGTCACCTATGTTCTCCCTCTTGTAGATAATGCCGCCAAGGATGAGGGAAACGAGTGCTTGGCTAGGCTGTTGCTGAAATCACGAGGAGGGGGAATGGGTGAACGGGTTGGTAGAGGTGGAAGGGGTAGAAGACCTAGGGGAGGTAATGATGAGCGTGTTGATGAATTGAATGGTCAAAGGAATGACCAAGGGGTGGGAGCTAATGAGGACGTAGAGGGAGTCAATGGGAATGTAGAGCAAGTCAATAGGGGTACGGGAGGAGCACCCGACTTCTCGACGATCATTGCCCCACAATTACAGAACCACTTACCCTCCATGCTAGCTCATGTTGGTATCCAAGGAAATGTTGGAAATCCAAATGGTAATGTGGTTAACGAGAACATTCCGGAGAACGTTGGGAATGTGATAGTAAATGGCAATTCAGTAGGATGTTCATATAAGGAGTTCTTAGCTTGTAACCCTAAGGAATATGATGGCTTAGGGGGTGCTGTAGTTCTTACTTGATGGATTGAGAAAATGAAGTCTGTGCAAGATATGAGTGGTTGTAGTATTAACCAAAAAGTGAAATACACTGTTGGTTCATTTGTGGGTAAGGCTTTAACGTGGTGGAACTCTCAGATCCACACGCTAAGCCGGGAAGTTGCTGTTAGTATGTCATGGAATGACTTTAAGTTTATGATGATTGAAGAGTTTTGTCCTAGTTATGAAATGCAAAAGTTGGAAACTAAATTGTGGAATCATGCCATGGTCGGGGCTGGCCATGCTGCGTATACTGATAGGTTTCATGAGTTGGCTAGGTTAGTTCCACATTTGGTGACTCCAGAGAGTAGGAAGATTGAGAGGTATGTGTATGGCCTTGCTCCATAGATCCGTAGGATGGTGGCAGCAACGAAGCCAAAGACTATACAGAAGGTTGTGTGGATTTCTGGTGCACTGACCGATGAGGCTTGTTAGGAATGATTAATAAGAAAGGTCAAGAAAAGAGGAAATGTGGTGGGAACTAGCAAGGGATAGAATGGTAGGGACAATAACAAGATGACTAGGATTGGAAATGATTTTGCTTCTATCGCAAACCCTGTAGGAAGAGAGAATATAGGTGCTTGGACCAAGTGTACCACCTGCAACTCCTACCATGCACCCGGAGGGCCTTGTCGCACTTGCTTCAACTATAACCGCCCGAGTCATTTGGAAAAGGATTATAGAGGCATGCTGAGGAATGTGAATCCTGTCAATGCTAGAAATGCAACTGTTAGGGTATGTTATGAGTGTGGTAGTACCGACTATGTCATGCCAGCTTGTCCTAGATTGAATAGGGCACAAGGACTGAGAGGAAACCATCCAAATCAAGTTGCTGCTAATAACGAGGGTTAGGGTCGTGGAAACCAAGGGAACCAGGCTAGGGATAGGGCATTCATGTTAGGAGCAGAGGAAGCTCGCCAGGATCCGAACATTATGACGGGTACGTTTACTTTGAATAATCATTTTGCCACTACCTTATTTGACTCTGGTGCCGACTATAGTTTTGTTTTCACTACTTTTATACCTTTGTTAGGCATAGAGCCTAATGAATTAGGTTTCAAATATAAGATTGAGATAGCTAGTGGGCAGCTAGTAGAGATTGATAAGGTTATTAAGGGTTGCAAACTAGAAATCGAAGGTCATGTTTTTGACATCGATTTTTATACCTTTTGGGCATGGGAGTTTTGATGTGATTATAGGTATGGATTGATTGTCTAATCATAAGGCTGAAATAATTTGTCATGAGAAAGTAGTGAGGATACCACTACCGGATGGCAAGGTGCTTAGAGTATTAGGAGAGAAACCGGAAGAAAAGATGAGGCAACTAAAGAGTGCTAAGGCTAAAGAGAAGGAACAAGAAGAGATAGTAGTAGTGAGAGATTTTCCCGAGGTATTCCTGGATGACCTATCTGGATTGCCGCCTGTTCAGGAAATTGAGTTTTGAATTGAGTTAATTCCTAGAGCAATGCCGATAGCAAAGTCCCCTTATCGTTTGGGCAACCTTTGAATCGGAGGTGTTGTCGGGACAAACTCAGGAACTTAAGCAAAGGATTCATTTGACCAAGTTCATTTACCTTGGGGAGGTCGGTTATTGTTCGTTAAGAAAAAGGATGGTTCTTTTAGGATGTGCATTGATTATAGAGAATTGAACAAGTTGACAGTTAAGAATCGTTATCCGCTTCCTAGGATTGATGATCTATTTGACCAACTGCAAGGGTCGTAGTTTTTCTCAAAGATAGATCTTAGGTCTGGATACCATCAGCTGAGAGTGCATGAAGATGACATTCCAAAGACTGCGTTTAGAACTCGTTATGGACATTTTGTGTTCACAATCATGCCCTTGGCCTGGGACTAACACAACCTAGCGGTATTCATGGATTGATGAATAGGGTTTGTAGGCATTTATCTTGATAAGTTTGTGATGTGTTTATAGACGATATCTTAATTACTCTAAGACTCGGGAGGTGCTGAGAACACTAAGGTTAGTTATTGGAACTGTTCAAGAGGAGAACTGTATGCTAAGTTTTCTAAGTGTGAATTCTGGCTAAGATAAGTGCAGTTTCTTGGGCATATGATAAATGGTAATGAGATTCATGTAGACCCTAGTAAGATTGAAGTTGTTACGAATTAGAAAGCCCCTGATTTGCTTCGAATGGTTGTATGTTTGGGGGGAAGCAGTTGAACTGCTTATAGTCATGCGGTACGAACTATGGGGAAGTCAACTGGGGAGATACATTTATGAACAACAACATCAACAACATCTCTACCTTTTAGAAGCATGAACACCGTCATATTCATTCCTTCATATCTCATACTCAAAGTTCAAAGATACACTTTCGCAACTCTGATAAATCAAAGAACTCACTTCCTCAAATCATCAAGTTATTGATCAAGACAAAAGTTCTACATGAGGAAGATTGTAAGTTGTCAAGAAAGTATGAGTATGTTGGTTAGAAGCTTTAAAAGACAAATCAAGATGGATTCACGGTAAAGAATGATGATATGAAAAGATCTCAAAGGCAAAGACAAAAAGGAAAATGGAAAGATCAAGATCAAGATCACTAGAGCATGATTGGAACAAGACCACTATTACACATCAAGACTCAAGACAAACGAGCATTAAAGATTAAAGATCAAAGTCACAAGAGAGATCTCAATGATCATCATTTAGAGGGAGATTGTTACGAATAAGAAAATGATGATCATTAATGCAATCAAAGAGAGATCTTAATGATCATTAATGCAATCAAAGAGAGATCTCAATGATCGTCCCTTGGGGAAAGATTGTTAGGAATGATAAAAAGTGACGATCTTATTGAGATCGAGTCATGTAATAATTAGAAAAATAATATTGTGTAATAGGTTAGATGAAAGGTTTGTGACTAAAATAAGTCACGAAACCTACTAAATAGTCAAAGTCTAAAAGATAAGAGCACCTTGCTCATACTTGTAAAATGGGTATATATACCCTTCCACC
The DNA here is from genome assembly GCA_026074375.1 of Tanacetum coccineum. Lineage (NCBI taxonomy): Eukaryota > Viridiplantae > Streptophyta > Magnoliopsida > Asterales > Asteraceae > Tanacetum > Tanacetum coccineum. The sequence goes on from BQNB010053750.1 coordinate 8,864, forward strand.
TCCCCATTAGTGAGGTGTGTCTTCTAATCTCATTTTAATCATTTTCTCTAATCCTCATCCTCTTTCTTTTTCTCTCTACTTTCTATCTTTTTCTCTCTAGAATAAACATTGATCCTGAATTTAAGACCTCACAGGATAGCTATGGATTTTGTGACTAAGTTGCCTAAGACTAGTAGTAGGCATGACACAATCTGGGTCATTATGGACCAATTGACTAAGTCTGCTCATTTTCTACCTATACGTGAGGATTATAAGATGGATAGATTGGCTAGATTGTATTTGAATGAGATAGTTGCTAGACATGGTGTGCCGATCTCGATCATATCGGATTGTGATAGTCGTTTCACATCAAGGTTTTGGCAGTCAATGCAAGAGGCATTAGGAACTCGTTTAGACATGAGTACGACTTATCACCCTTAAACCGATGGTCAGAGTAAGCGTACTATTCAGACTTTGGAAGACATGCTTAGAGCGTGCGTCCTTGACTTCGGATGAAGTTAGGATGTTCATCTTTCGTTGGTTGAGTTTTCGTATAACAATAGTTATCATGTTAGTGTAAGATGTGCTCCGTTTGAGGCATTGTATGGTAGAAAGTATTGTTTGCCAATTATGTGGGCTGAGGTTAGAGAAGGTCAGTTGATAGGACCTGAGTTAGTGCAAGAGAATACTAAGAAGATCTCGCTGATTAAGGATAGACTTAAGGCTGCGCGTGATTGTCAGAAAAGTTTTGCTGATAAGAGGCGGAAGCCTCTAGAGTTTAGTGTAGGTGACTCTGTCTTGCTCAAAGTGTCGCCTTAGAAAGGTGTAGTACGCTTTAGGAAGGAAGGGAAGTTAACACCTAGATTTGTTGGACCTTTTGAGATTACTGAAAAGGTAGGCCATGTGGCCTATCGGTTAGATTTGTCTGAAGAGTTGAATGGTGTTCATGATACGTTCCACGTGTCGAACCTTAAGAAGTGTTTGGCTGATCCAACACTGCAAGTGCCTTTGGATGAGATTCGAGTTGATGCTGAGTTGAATTTTATGGAAGAGCCTGTGGAAATTTTGGAAATAGTTTAAGAAGTTGAAGCGTAGTAGGATTGCCATAGTCAAGGTTCGGTGGAATTCGAAACGTGGCCCTGAATTCACGTGAGAACGTGATGATCAGATGAAATTGAAGTACCCACATTTGTTTAGTGATGTTAGTAGTTGAATTTCGGGGACGAAATTCTTTTAAGGGGGTAGAATGTAACCTTTGCCCTTTTTGTGTTTTGAATATTTCATTTTTAGTCCTTTGACTATTTGACTTTTGTCGGTTTATTCAGATATTGTACCGTGTTGACGGTGGTGATTTTGTTGAGAATTATGGTGATTAATGGTTTATTGTGATTAATAATCCCTTTTTGGAAAGTATTATTATGTTATTTGTATTCCGGGTGGTTAGACCCGTGAATTTAGAAAAATGCCAAAAAACGAGTCCGACACGTCCGTTAATGTCAAAATGAGTTTTGAAGGGTTTAAAGTGTAAATATGTCGTGTAAATACTTTAAGTTAATGGAAAAATATTTTTAAGGTGAATAAAAATGCTAATTAACTTTGGGTAAATTTTACGATTGAGTTTTACGAGTATTTAAGTGATCCCGACACGAAAAGAAAGACCTGACACCCCATAGGATGTTATAACCGGTCAAGAAAGTCAAGGGGGGGGGACAAAATGGCTATTTTTTAGCTAATGTGTCTAAGCTTTGTACAAATATATTCCTTTTACCACTAGCATTTCCATTCATTATCATTTTCATTTTCAAAAAAATAAAACACACACTTAAGTGTGTGTGTGTGTGTGTGTGTGTGTGTGTTGGTCTGCCACCTACCACCACAAACCACCATATATTTTCCAACTTTGATCGAGAACGTGATATTCCGGGTTGATACGAGTATTTGGGTATTCGTTTTAACAACGTTTGGGTTGTCCGGTTCGTGTCGAAATCTACATTTTTAAAGATTTTCTTGTAAGTTTTTAAATTTAAATTTTGTTTGTCCTTTTGGGTTTATCTTGATGCATAGATGTTAGTTGTACAAGTTGATTATTGTGAAAATCGATTTTTGGAAATGAGACGGATATATAAAGGGGTGTTTGGTTCGTTAGATTTAAAAAGGAAAAGAGGGGTTTTTGTAGTTTTGATGTTGTGGTCGTGATGGTTGAATAACATATGTTACTAGATAGCTTATTTTTTATAGTAGCTTGTATAGCTTATTTCGGGCTTATTTTTAAGCTATTTATTAGCTTACTTTGGGCTTAAATGCCACGTTATTTTTCAAAATCACGAGGGAAGTGATTTTGACTATTTTTGTGATATGGCGTATGTTTGTGGACTATTTTATAACTTATGGTGATAAACAAATGCGATACGTAGCTTATTAGTTTATGCTTATTTTCAAGCTTAATATATGTATTGTGGAGCTTATGGGCTCACGACCAATAAGCCTATTTAAGTCGTGGCTTAATGGGAGGGCTTATGTGTCCAGATTATATCTTACATTTAGTATGACCTTATGTATATAAATGGACCATTGGTTTGGACTTTGGATCGTTATTTAGACTTTTAAATATCTTAATGTACCATTATTGGGACCTTAAAGCCCCAATAAGCGATATTTTAGTCGTTATAAGAGTTTTGACGGACTTTTTGAAAATGAAATGTATTCACGAAGTGGTATTAAACAATATTTTAGGGAAAAATATTTTAGTAAATGTTAAAGATTGAGATTTTGGAATTTTGTCGGAAAAGTGTCGAGAGTTTGAAAAGTGTTGAAATAAAGGTTAGAAACCTTGGAAAACGTTGTATGAATGTACGGGTCATGTCGAAATTTCGTAAAAAGTTTATACTTAGAAATTTTACCTAAAAACATATTTTTCATTATAAATAATAAAATATTATTTAATAATTTTATTTATTTAATAAATTCACTAATAGACGAAAAATATGATTTTTCTCGAAACTTCTCTAATATTTTTTATTATGAAGTATAATGTTGATTTCATCCATATTACGATTATTTTTACGGTGATCTAAGGTTACCGAATGGGACTTTCGAGATATATTTATAATTTTTTTTATTATAAATATTTAACGTATTATTACTTATTTCTATTTTCATTTAATATAGTATTAAGTTATTGGATTAATGAGCGATCGAGAGTGTTATGATTGTTGGGTTATGTCTGTCCAACCATCAAACACTAATTTGTTAATGGTAATTGTTACAACGGCATCTAATAATCATTTCTTCAACATGTGAAGACTGTTTTGGAAAATGAATGATTAAAATGGGACATTTCCTGGTCTAGGTCATGTGCGGATGTCGTTGCATTTGCCTGTGTGATTGAGATTTGGTTGCTAAAGACTTGATTGAGGTGAGTTCTCGTAGCCCCATTTTTACTTTTCCGTTGGGGGAAAATGATACTCAAATGTGTTTTGAACTGTGAGAAATGTGGTTTTGTTTTTGGGACAAGATATGTGCTTATGACTGCTATGTGAATATTATGTGTTGCATGATTGTTTGGATCGAAGGTGTACGCCTATCCCAGTATTTGTATGATTGTTTGGATCGGATGGGTATGCCTACCCAGTATTTGTGTAGTTATTGGAGCAAATGGGTACGCCTACCCTGGTATGTGTGAGGCCCTGTCCTAATTTAGTGCTCCAGTTGGTAGGCCCATTAGGTGCGTAAGTGACATATGGTGATTGACTAGCGGGATTGCTAGGTAGTGTTACATGACTAGCGGAGATGCTATGTCTTGGGTTGTTTGCATATATATTCAATGTCATATTGCACTATTGTCTACTATTTTAAAATATTGGCACAACTTTTGGGTTTAAGGTCAAATCTATGAGCTCACCAACATTATTATTGACGTTTTTGAGTATCTTTTTCAGGTGAAATGAAAGAGGAATAAGTTGGTGATTTATGATAGCAGACTTAGAAGCATCCCGAGTGGATTTTCATGTGAAGTCTTGCTTGTTTATTTTATTTGGTTTTAGTATTTAGAAGATTTTGGTTTAAGTTTGGATTTGGACCCCTGTGTGGGCTATTGGATTGGTGAGAGTTTATAGATTTGATTGTGATTTGGGACATCACTCGAGGTTGTTCGAGGTTGGTGGTCTTCGTAACACTTGAAGTTTATGCATTGTAGTTTTCCCTATTTTGTATCTTGTGTTATGATTGATCATTATGTTACGCTCTCGAGTTTCCGCCATTGTTAGGGTGTGACAAACAAATTTATTCAAAGTAGTAGAGAAACAATAATTCACAGAAGACAAATTTGAATAGCACACATGTTTCTCAAGACCATACTTAACATTAATATTAATGAAAAAATCATTAAACTTGACATGCCTGGTCCTATGCCTAGAAGATCTCCTCACCTCTATCTGTGATTCATTCCCAGAGTTACCAGAACCTTCACCAGTTGAAATATTTTGATTGTTTCCCTTAGAGGTGACATTATCTTCTATTTGGGTTGCAATGGCAACCACTTCATCCTTAACTTTTTCAACAACACGGTCATCGAAAGCTGCACACCCATTACCTTCCACATTATAAGGGCCCCCTCTTCATCATTGGGACTTTGAAGACTTTTGGTGTCAAAAAAGTTTAAGCAATTAACTTCAGTTGACCTATTTTCAGTTTCAAAAATGTTTTCATTTGATGTTTTTATTTTAAAAGGAAACACAGTTTCATAAAATCTAACATCTCTAAAAACAAACAATTTTATTATCAAGACTATACAACTTATAAGCCTTTTTTAAACTAGAAAAACCAATTAAAACACATTTTTCAGACTTGACACCAAATTTGTCATTGTTATTCAACATAGTTGAATAACATAGACACCCAAAAGCCCTCAAGTGAGAGAGACTGGGTTCCTTACTATATACTATTCTAAAAGGGGAAACACCAAACAAGACAAAGGAGGGTAACTTGTTAATCAAATAAGTAGCAATTAAAACACATTCATACCACATACTTAGAGGACCCCCCTTAAAAAAACATAAGACTCCTAGAAACATTCAATAAGTGTCTATATTTCCTTTCAGCAATCCTATTTTACTGAGGAATATAAGAACAAGAGGTCTGATGAATAATACAAACACTATAAAACAGATTAGAAACCTTAAAATTAACAAATTTTGTACCGTTATCAGACCTGACCACTTTAACATTAACACCAAACTGAGTATAAACCATTTTCAAAAAACTTTCAATACAGTCAAAAAGTTAATTTTGGACTTAAGAAGATATACCCAAACAACCATACTAAAATCATCAACCATAGTAAGAAAATATATGTACCCATTCTTACTAACCACTTTGTAAGGACCCCAGTCAACAAAGTGAACCAAATCACCTAAACCAATAGACTTGTGATCATTGGAGAAAAAGGTACTTTGTCTATTTAGCCTTATGACAGATGTCACAAGCAGACACATGATCACTAGTCTTAAACCCAAGTTTATCTCCTAAGATAGATAGAAGTTGGTCAGCAGGATGACCAAGTCTGCAATGCAAAAAATCCTTAGACACATGACAAACCAAACCATAATTACATACACCAACATCATACTTACCATTATCAATATAATCAAACATGTATAGACCACCAGATTCACTGCCAGTCCCCAGAATTTTTGCCAGTTTCAAATCCTGAATATAACATTTATGTTCATCAAAACTAACAAAATACTTACTATCCTTAATCATTTTATTAACAGATAGCATACTAACATTATACTCTAGAACAACCAAGACATTAAACAAAACCATATTATTAGTTAACTTAAGACTACCAATAGCAGTAATTTTGGCTAAAGTACCATTAGGATGTCCCACATTTAATAAAAGACTAGATATATTTACCACATTAAACATATTTTAGTAGAGACAGTCATATGCTGATTAGCACCAAGATTAATTGTCCAACCAAGAGTAACATTATACATATTAGCATTAATTTTAGCACATGAGAATTTTTCAAAATGCAAATTGAAATAAGTGTTATTATTGAAAAAACTTGGTCTTATACCTGCCATACTACCAGAAACATTTGTAGCAGGTTTCTCATTGATTAAGCTTAAAAGTTTCATCTTCTGTTCATTTGTAAAACTAAAGGACATAGAACCAGAAGATGTCGAAGTAGATTGAGAAACATCAGCATTACTACTGAACCTTTTAAAAAACACCAAACTACTTAGGCAAGTTAGGATTTCTTTTAAAACGAACAGGATATCCATTCAATTCATAGCATTTTTCAATAGTATGACCAATTAAACCACAATGCTTACAAACAAGATTAGGATTAGGACCTTTGTTATTGTTGTTACTAGTATTAACTCTTCTATTAGAGTTATTATTATTAGTTTTAACAACAAAGGCAGCAGGCATGTTTTTAACAGACTGTTTACCAGGTGCAAGTCCCTTATGAGACTCATCCTTGGGTACAATGGTAAAGGCATCCTTTACATCAGGTAAAGGGTCTCTAGCTAATAAATTGCTCCTAACTGGTTGATACACATCATTAAGTCTCATAAGAAACTGCATACGCGTAACCAACTGGTTGTGCTTAAGCACTCCCTCATGAGCAGTAGATGTACAAGCATGTAACAAGGTAAGAATGTCAAATTCTATACATAGAGAGTTAAGAGTATGATAATATTCAGGCATAGACAATTCTCCTTGTTTTAACTCAATTATTTTGTGTACAAGATTGATATAACAGACCCATCCATTTTATCATATGTTTCTTCTAATTCAGGCCAAACTTCAGATGCAATTTTAGAATGAACTTGACCCAAATACAATTCTTAAGACAAAGAACCAAGAATCCAACCAAGAACAATAGCATTACATCTTTCCCATTGCTGGAACAAAACATGACTATTAATAGATCTAACACAAGTACTATCAATAAATCCCATCTAATTTTTACGTTTAAAAGCAATTTTCATAGCAGTAGACCACATTTTATAATTCTCAGACCCAGTCAACTTAAAACTAACAATAGGCATGTTAGAATCATCATTAGGTTGCAAATACAGATGATTACCAGCATCTATACTATTAATCAACAGTTCAGCCATAATGAAACAAATAATCAGAAAAGCAAACAAACAACCAGACAACAAGAACAAATACCACACCAAATAAGAATGCACAAACAAAGGGAAATAGATAAACAACTAATCAATTTGTAGTTCTCAAGCATCATTGCCACTAAAGTGGTAGGTCAATGGCAGAAAATTGACTAGAACAATAAAGAATAAAGCAAATAACCAACCTAACACCACAATCACAAATAAACCACCAACCCAATCCATAAACTCCTCAATAGTAACCCAACCTATCCTCCAGCTGTTTGGAAAATGAATGATACGAAAGTAAAGAGAGTGAGAGTGGTGTTACAGAGCACGCAATAAACCAACGAAATACTTACACTCCCCCTCTTCTTGATTCACTTAGTTAAGAAGAGAAATAATACCCCAAAGCAAACCAAGAATCACCAAGAAACCAAAACCTCCAAATCTATAAAATTAGGGTTTCAAGATAAAACCCTAATTGTTCATATCCGAGCAATTAAACCAACCAAGAAGCCAAATGACCCACCAAGAACCAAGATCCAACCACCAGAACACCAATACAACCCTTAGATAAAAAAACCCCTAATTCTATAAAACCCTTATTTTCCAATCGATCAAGAACTAACAATCAAGGTGACTGCTAGCTCTAATACCATGTAAAAATTATCAAACCAATGCCAAAACACCTTTTCTAATCACCCAGCCAACCTCCCATTGGTGATATTTTATTACTACTGCAATAGTAGATGAGTTCACAATCATGTGCTCACCAGTACAATACAAAAGATAAAGTGGTGTCCCAAAATAGATGCAACACAAGAAAGAATACAAGAACTCACAACAATCAGCCTAATTACAACTCTCAAGACTAAAACTAATCAAAACCAGACTAAGATCAAGATGATCTTGTATAATAATTGCTAAGTAATACCAAAACTTATGAAACCCTAATTAAGATATAATCGAGAGAGTTTGAGAGAGAGAAAAGAGACGATAAAGACTAAATGAGAGAGAAGGAGTCAGGTCAGGGTATTTATACCCACATATTACACTTCAGCCATCCAAGATTATAAAACCTTCCAAATACCAACTAAACAACCAAACTGTCATATAATGTGTAGGAATAGTCCCTTCACATATCTAAACCATAAGACTGCATGAACCAGCTTATTTCAACAACCACAAAGATTAGTGATGGCATTTGAGATAGCTAAAGTTGTACAAACCCCTTTGCCACTTCCAGACATGTCTTCACCAAGCAATAATTTACTAAATCTTTCTTTCATTATCTCCATATCTACACAATATCAATAGCAAAAAATTAAAGAAGGGAAACATAAAGCAAAATGGAATCAATAAAGACATAAAGTGGTAAAGCATGTAACTTTTTTCAAACAAATTAACCTTGAAGGTATCCCTAAGCCACACATCCTATTCAAATTCAAATAAGTAACATAAAAAAGTAGGGTAAACATCATTTATGAACAACTTACTATTTTTAGTATCTCATTATAAACCATGTACTAAATTAAATACCTTTATGAACCACGAAAACTGATAATAGCAGGGGGTTTTTTGTTATCGGTTTGACCGGTCAAATTTGACTTTCTTAAATTCTACATCATTTTCATTTTTATATATTTACACGTCATTTCAACTTTTCTCTCTAATGTTGGATTACTGATCTCTGTTTGGTGGGTTCCCAACTCAAAGTAAAAGTAGAAGTGACATTAAATAACATCAGCAACGCTTGAGATAGTTATGTTTTGAAAATTTACCAACTAAAAATTTTCGACCAGGTAGTCCTTGGATATTCCACCAACAATACTTTGTTTTGGTGTTTTATAAGGAATGAACAAAAGTGTGGTCCTTGGCATCTTGCGCATTGTCACAAACAAGGAAACGACCTGAATCTACATCTATACCCCTCTTGTCTAAGTTAAGTCTTGTTGGGATTCTAAGGCGTAAGATTCGCCACGATAAGATGTTGATCTTATTCGAAAGAAGGTTGTTCCATTTGTATGTTTGAGGTGTTCAATTGTATATACAGTTGGTGATATGGAGGCGCATTAATGGGTGCCACCTGTAGTTGCCTGTATTGGAAGACGATGGCCCAACAAGTGACTTCTATGGTATGTTTACAAACAGGGAGAGAAGTTCACGAGGTGGAAGAAGGGAAGGTGGTTCTCGTGGTGGTTATGGTAGTAATCGATTCTCATCCGGTGATGAAGGTACGGATAACTTCAGACGAGGTGGTAGGGGTGGTGGTGGTAGTGGTAGAGGCGGTGACAGTAGTTGGTCAAGTGACGGCTCAAGGACTAGTGGCAGTAGCTGGTCAAGTGGAGGATCGAGAACTGGTGGAAGTGATTGGCTGATTGGTGATAGACAAACTTCACGCTTTTCATCGACCAAAAATAGGGACAGGTATTATACATTACAAAGTGCATTGTTCAAGTATTTAATGGATTAATATGGATTACAAAGTGCATTGTTCAAAGACTATTAGTTGATCGGGTTGTTGAGGTTAGAACCATCGTTGCTCCAGCGAAGGGGTGTGGATGCCGGAGGCTAGCAGCTGCCTCTGATGCCACTTGTCGATGTGCTTTCAGTCATGGTAAAAAAAAGCAAGAAAGAACAGGTGTGTAATGCCGCAACAGTCTGAAGGTGAAGTAGGTAAAAATGTAAAATTGATTTATGTAGCAGCAGTTTTGTTGTGTGTTCCCCACAAAAACTTTAAGGGTGCGTTTAGTAGGGGGGGTATTTGACATAAAAGAATACTATGATACTTAAATTATTCATTTGGTAGTTGGGTATAGGTTTTTAATTTGGTTGTGAAACCTTTCCTGGTGGGTTTGTATGAAACCAGGCCTAACACACTCGTTTACTGACAAAAAGTAAGTCAATGTTATTAACTACTCATGTGAATCTCTACATGCTATTTTTTTATTTTTATAATGTAAACAAATGAGCTCTACTTAATGTATAATAATATTAAATAGAATTCAATTCTTAATTACATTTTACAAAACAAACAACATTAATAATAAATTTATGTAAATCAAATCCAAATTCTATTCTAAACCCATGATCATACCAAACGCACTCTAAGTGACACTTGTGTTGATTAACTACTTTTGCTTTCTAATTATATTTATGTATTGGATCAGCTTGAGTTAATAGTTAATTCTTATTTGTTGTGATGCTTTTCCTCTTTTGTTTTATAAATCTCACGTTCAGTGTTTTCCATAGTCTCATATTATGTACTCAACGAGAAATTTTATAAGAGTAACAAATGGGCTCTACAAACTATATATAATATTAAATAGAATTCAATTCCTTAATTACAGTATACAAAAACAAAACAAAATAATAATAATGGAGTTGAATCCTTATAGAATATTATCATCTTAAAGAACAAATAGTGAATCCTAACCACTTATTTTTTTTCATCAAAATAAAAAAACACACTTCCTACCTTTCACTTAAAAATAAAATATCTTGAAAACGGTAAATCGTCAAAAGAAAAAAAATACATCATCGCGACGAGTATATTTTTATCTTTCTATAGAGGGGCACATCTATATACTTTCGACGTACTTTTATTCGAACTTATTTTTTCAGTCACGTTTTAAAAAATCACATGTGATTTTTTCAGACGTTACTCAAAAAAAATTAAAAAAAAACTTTGTCGAAAGAAATCACTACGTTATTGTGGTAAATACAAACACATGTGATTTATACAAATCACATAAGATTTTTACCAGAACGAGACCCTGAAAAAAAAGTTCGTTTAAAAAATCACATGTATTGTGGTACAAATCACATTAATTGTTGATAGCAAATCACATATTGGTTTTTGGATGTGATATTTTCAGACGTGACTGAAAAAAATTAAAAAAAAAGTTCGTCGAAGGAAATCACATGTGATTGTGATCAAAATCACATGTGATTTTTTCAGACTTGATTGAAAAAAAAATCAAAAAAAATGTTTGTCGAAAGTATATAGAAGTGCCCCTCTATTGAAAGATGATTTAATTCTCGTCGCGATGGTATGTTTCGTTTTGCGTAACGATTAACGGTTTGTGAGATATTTAATTTTTAAAAAATAAGATGAAAGTGAGTTTTTTTAATTAAATTAAAATAAGAATTGATTTAAACTATTAGATAAAAATAAAAATTGATGATAGAGATGAAGTAGATTGTACTTTCACTATAATAGGTGTTCTACATGGAAACTTTTTCCCTAATAAGTATAATATAGTGTAAACCAAATCTAAATTCTATTCTAAAACCCATGATCATACCAAACGCAATCTAAGTGACACTTGTTAATTTAAACAACTTTTATGCTTTCTAACAAGCTAAAGAAATACCCGCAGCAGTTTCTGCGTTCGTTATTTTTTCGCGCGTTATATTGCAGGGCATATTTTTTTCGGGTTAATTTTTCGGTCTCATGTTTTAGATAGTTTAGTTTTTTCCTCTATATTAAAATGACATTTTTTTTTCATCAAGGGGCTATATATATATTTTTTTACCCAGCCATAGAAATGTCGAGAAACGTAATTTTTTTTTTCTTCTTATTTTTGACGAAAGAAGGGGGGAGTATAAAGTTTTTTTTTTCTGGCCGATGAACAGTAACCACCGGTATATTTTTTTTGGTCGATGAACAGTAACCACCGGGCTAGCCGATGTGGGCTACACTTTTCATTCGATGAGCATAGCCCGTTACTGTTTTGGCAATATAAGAAATCATAAACAAAAAACCCGCTGCTTTCGGGGAGCTAATTTTTCTCCGAATAATTTTATTTTACGTTTCGGAGGGTTTTTTTTTGCCCGATTGCTTATGGGCGGGGGCTAATTTTTAATATTTTCATTTTTTTGTATGATTCGAAAAAAAATTTGCGTTGGGACGGGCTAATATTTTCCCGAATCATTTTCTTTTTTTGGGACGGTTTTTGTAATTTTTTACGGTAAATTTTTTGTAAGAAACTCTTAAATAGTTAAAAGAGTGAGGGCCGTTTTTCTATTTTTTTTTTTTACTTTGGGCCAGGATTTTTAGGCTATATTTTTGTTTTTTTTTTGCTATTTTTTTTCCCGGTAATTTCCTTTTTTGTACGATTCGGGAAAAAAAAACTTGCGTTGGGACGGGTTAATTTTTTTCCATAATTATTCTTTTTTTTGGAACGGTTCGATAATCTTTTTTTTTTGCCGATGAATGTAAAAAAGTTGATAACAAAAAAACTGACGTGTATTTTTGTTGTTAAATTTTTTACTGTATTTTTTGTGTAAAAAAATCGAAAATAGTTAAAATTGAGGGACCGTTTTGTATTTTTTTTACTTTGGGCCAGATTTTGGGCACATTTTATTCGAATATTGGCTAGATTGTCGACAAAATGTGTTATATTAGTAAATAATATTTTTTTTTATATGACTTATGTGTTAGGACCACATGTTTAAAGTGCTGTTTTTTTTTTGCTAAATGAGTTGTTTTTAATAAAATGGATTGTATTTTGTGACCATATCGGTTTTTTTTTAAATTTTTAGTATCGAAGAAGTATTCGCGGGTATTTTTTTTATCAGAAGAATCAGAAATTTTGTAATATTTTTTTTTAAAACTCCTACTTTGTTCATTACAAATTAAAAAAAAAAAAAATCAAAATTGTGGCGACCCAAAAACGGAAGCCTTTACTTAGTAGAACGGGCCCACTGTCAAGAACGACAGAGGATCCGTTGCCTATTGTGTATATTAGAAATTATTTTATGTATCGGATCAGCTTGAGTTAATAGTTAATTCTTATTTGTTGTGATGGTTTTCCTCTTTTGTTTTATAAATCTCACGTTCAGTGTTTTCCATAGTCTCATATTACTCTATAATACATTTCACAAATGGTCGGTGGCACTGTAGCAGCTACAGTGCTACGGTATCGGTCCAAAATTTGGCCCAAACTAAAAAAAAATTACAAAACGGACCTTCAACTTTTAACTGTTTACGACTTTTTTTAACATAAATTTTTAAAAATAAAATAACAAGCCCCACAAGTTTCTTTTTTCGCAACTATTTTACATAAATTTTTTAAATAAAAAATATACTGACAGAAATCTTCCTTGAACACAATAAAAAGAGACCAAATATTGAAAATTACCAAAACCGAAACTTGCACAATAACTATGCAAAAACTAACTCCCCCCCGCGTCATCACGCGCTGGTAATTACCATCACCCTTCTTTATGTACTCAACGAGAAAGAAAATATATGTTGTTGTGGCATGATTTCATGTTGTTTTTTTAACGTCCGTGGCTTCAACATTTGTTTCGTTTTTCTTGTCCTGCAATGCCACCTGCCGACCATTTCTTGCTGTGGGCTCTTTTCCATCAATATTTTTATCAATTTGATCGGCTGTTGTGGGCCCAAGTGCTTGAGTCATTTCCATCTGTGGGTTGATTTAAACACATTCGAAAAGAAGAATGGGTCGAATGATTGGTAACAAATGTGGGAAAAACGGGTCAAAATAAGTGGAACAATACCCGGCCAAATACCAGCCAAATAAGTAAAAAAAATACGTGGAAAAAACCTGTTAATAGCCAGTTTCGTGGTTAATTTCGTGGTTAATAATGATATTTAATTTTGTACATGGTTCATAATGAGACACTGAAAATAGTAAGTTGTTCATAAATGGTGTTTACCCAAAAAGTAACATAGAAACATTTAGTCGTTTTAACAAACCAATTAATCGACAAGAGAGAAGTAGGCTTACCGATTTTAGCTAGACGATGAACCCATCTTGGTATAGAACTCGCAGTGAGTTTGATACAAACATCGTTACAAAAATGATTGCAGTTTTTAGTGATCAAGTTATACGAAGTTCCTTTATAGTCTTTCGCAAGTTCTTGCATGAGTTTTCTAACTTGCGTTAGATTCATATCGGTCCATCCGATCAAAACTTGTTTCCTAAATAACTTTCAGCTTCGTTTAACTTAAAATTCGTTTCTAACTTGCATGAATATTCTTATTTTAACTTAAAGTAGCCCAACTTTGTTCCACGATATTGCTATCAAGAACCAGATTCCTTCATCTTACTGTAGCAAAACAAGTCTAATCCAAACACCAAATTTCATTTCATTTTTTAAGTTGAATACTTGTTTACCATATAAAAGTCAACACAAGACCACAGAAAGAGCAAGCCATTAACAAACGACACCAAAACACAGCCTTCATAAGCCCAAACCCATTGAAAGGGGCTTACGAGGGCTTATAGTTAGTCAAATTACTTAAATACCTTTAAAAATATAATGGATTATCACGTCCGGACATATATGTATTTTTATGCGATTTTACATTAATAAGCTTAGGCTCTGACTAATTCGCCAAACAGCTTCCTAAAAATATAAGCTCCCGCCCCAAATCCACCTCCAGCCCGACCCATTTCACCAAACATAACGGTTCTCTAAATTAAACGAGGCTATAACTCGAGCTTGGCTCATTGTCAGTTATCTAACAAAGGAATCACACATATAAAATTATTTATGAATAAGAAATTAAATAATCGTACTCGATCTTCAGGATGAAAACAGGGATGAATAATGTTATTCATATCAAGATACAAGTTATCATATTCGATATTGTTAGGGTTAGGGTTAGTTGTGTCCACTGGTATTTGAATTCCGTTAATTTCGACTGGTTGTTCTTCGATGACGTCAGTTATTACAAGTGGATATTTCTCTGCTAGCCACCGGTAGAAAGCTGGTACTCCCATTGTCAAATGTGGGTTATTTCGCGGGAATATGTGCAAGTGAAGAAGGAGTTGGTGGAATGGGAGGTTCTGGAAGGTTCGGATTTTTGTTAGAGCGTCAGAGTGTATGTTTGGTTTCCTCGCAATAAATATATATGGAGTTTTAAGGGGGTGTTTGTTTCGGCTTATGAAAGGGCTGTTGGGATTTAAATACCTAGGTAACTAGTTTAGCCACGAGTACGCAGCGGATAGGACCTAGTAATAGCATATGGTTAACACAAAACAAAAGGTAAATAGAAACGCGTACCTTTTGATAATTTGATCAAGAAAACGAGTAAAGCAATTAAAGTAAATTGCCTCTACGGTTGCTCACACAATCACGTCAACCGAACACGTAAAGTATGTTAGACTTAAACTTCACAAACGTACAACCCTTGTATTAACCGAATATCAAACGCACCCTTTGAGATGATATGCGAAATCAAAATCAACCGAATTAGGGTTTGTACGAAAACCCTAACAACCGAACTACCACTTGGACCGATTCAATAACCCGAAACACTTTAGAGTTTTAATCTTCGAACAGTAGATCAATCAAACACCTCGTGTATAAAACTTGATCGTCTATCTTGGAAGAGCAAGTCAAATCGTTTAAACCTTAAAAGGATTAAACGAATATGGTAATCAACAAGGACCGAATGATCACAAAAACCCTCGAATGGTTTCTGTCGAACTCGGCTGGAAACAAAAGAAGGAAAAACAATTCTGAGAGAAGGTTTATTAGAGCTAGTCACGTGTAGAATTATGCATGGGACATGGGGTATTTATAACCCCTAAAACCTAATGTGATTAGCTTAGGAAGTCTAGTCCCAATTCAAAACCAACTCCTCTTTTCCTTGTTTCTTTATCCAAACCGAACCCCCCTTTATTTCTACTAGAAAAATCAGCCACATAAGTGTCCTTGGGGTTTGGGTTCTGTCTAAATCAGTCCCTCGGTTTATGTATCGTGAAGTATAAACGTATTCTCCGTGTATTAACGTGTGTGCCCCCAATAGGCTCACATATTCGTAACGTATTCGTGTTCTTCCCACACAATTATTTTTTCATTAGGAATATTATGAGATAAGAGTTTCAAAAATCATCTCAGTTATTAATGGTTATAAATTTCTTGCTTTATAATCATCCTTTTGTTACAGATACCGTTAAACCATGGATATGGATCCTAAGTCATTCCATATAGTTTAACATTATGTTTCTCGTTATAGAAATAATTCAGATATACCAAATGTAATCAAGAATCATCTTGCATTACCCTTTGGGAACGGCCATTCATTTATCTGATTAAATCTGGAGAGGGCCCAATGGTATCTTTCTGCACATATCAAGTGGAGGAACAAATCCTTTATTGGACTACAGTGTTGTAGGGGTGGATGCTGCTTCACATACACTCCGAAAAATAGCTTTTATAACTACCTTGTTTCAGGACAGCGTTTGGCTATAATCACAAAGTGATATCCACACATACAGAACTTGCTTGCATCTCAAGTCTAAGGACAATCTTTATCAACCATTTATCGACATTTTACTCATGACATGGATCCAAAAGTAAATGATCGAAAGTTGGGGTATCCAATATGCATCCCTTGTGAATACATATGAGTTTGGTGGGAACCAGCCATATATTCAAAGAATATAACCAACACTCACATTTGCCTTACATAACAATATTCCCATATTGTTAACCGACAATGGACATATTTAGAATGATGAATCATTCAAGGATTAAACATGCAAATATAGAATAACAGTTGTTATATGAATGATAACAAATCCCAAGTATCTTTATTCATCAGAAATTAAAACTGTCTTACAATTCCAAAATTATCCAAATACTAATCAAACACAGAGTTACATGAAACTACTAGCTGGCAACAATCCGATATTCCTAGTTAATTCGGAATGCTTAGGGAATGCCAAAGCCTTTGTGAAAGGGTCAGCTAAATTATCATCTGTGTCAATCTTTTCTATCCTTACATCACCCATCTTAATGGTCTCGCGAAGATAGTGAACTTTTGCGCGAAAATGTCTTGCACCTTTAGTGACTCCATCATCTTTCGCTATTGCTATGGCTCCAGTATTATCACAATACATACTTATGGGTTCTTCAATTGTGGGAACAATGCCAGCCAGAATGAATTTACGAATCCATACAGCCTCTTTCGATGCATCAAAAGCAGCGATATATTCAGCATCTGTAGATGAGGTTGCAAAAATACTTTGTTTTGTACTTTTCCAATCAACAGCACCTCCATTTAGAACGAACACATATCCAGTCTGCGACTTTAGGTTGTCAGCATCCGTCAGATATCCAGCATCAGTGTAGCAAGAAACTCTGAGCTGTCGTTTCAAATTACCTCCATATACCAGAAACATATCCTTAGTATTGCGAAGATACTTAAGAATATTTTTAACAGCAGTCCAGTGTTCTTCACCCGGATTCTGTTGAAATCGGCTTGTCATGTTTTGTGCAAACGCAACATCAGGACGAGTACATCTCACAGCATACATAATAGATCCTATTGCCGAAGCGTAGGGAATATTCTGCATGCGCTGTTTCTCAGCAGGCGTTGTTTGTTGAAGCACCTTGTGACTTACTCAATTTAAGCTTTTCTTGCATTGGGATCGTTCCACGCTTGAATGTCCATATAAAATCTCTTCAAGATTTTCTCATTAAGCAACTTTGATTAAACAATTACCGCTTTGAACCTATCAGCGGTAGATCTTGATTCCAAGAATATATCGGCCATCCTAAATCCTTTCATAGTCAAAACTTCCTTCACAGATAGGATTTTTACTTCCTTGTAACATTGGAATGTTGTTTCCCAATATAATCAGTCATCGACATATAGGAATTAGGATATCGACATAACTCCCACTAGCTTTTAGTATCCACATGGCTCTTTCAGATTTTAAGTGAAACCGATTTTCTTGATTTCATCATCAAATCTCTTATTCCATTCCTGATGCTTGCTTCAGTCCCATAAATGGAACGCTTAAGTTTTTGCATACATGGTTAGGCAATATTTTGGATTCACAAAACTCAGTTGCTCCATATAGACTTCTTCGGATGTCCCATTGAGGAAGGCGGTTTTTGACATCCATTTGCCATACTCATAGTCATAGTACCGGCTATAGCTATGAGAATCCTTATAGCTTCAATGTCTGCAACAGAGAAAAGGTTTCTTCATATCAACCCTAGGTCTGAGTGAAGCCCTTTGCCTATAAAAAAAAAAAAAAAAAAAAAAAAAATATTTTAAAAAAAAAAAAAAAAAAAGGGGGGTTATATATAAAAAAAAAAAGTAGAGCTTTAAAGATGTATAGCTGCCACCATCCATGTCAGTCTTTTTCTTGAAAAGCCACTTGCTACCAACGGTTTTAGCATTGGGAGGAAGCTCAACTAAAGACCCATACATCATTGTCTTTCATGGATTTCATTTCCACATTCATCGCATCAAGCCATTTCTTGGATTCCAGGATCCATAAGCAGCTCTATAGTTAGCGGGTTCACCAAGATCCCCTAACTCATGTTCCTCAGTATCGATGTACAAACACAATCGATCTGTGGGACGGCGTGTCCTTGTGGACCTACGAATGGGATTGATATCACTTTGAGGTTCATCAATTTCTTGATCATCCTCTTCATGATTTAAGCTAGTGTCTACAGAAGGATTTGTATCTTCTTCTTGAATTTCTTCAAGATCTTCCACACTCCCACTTGCTTTCAGATCCAAGAGCTTAGACTCAAAGAACTCAGCATTCCGAGCAACAAACACTTTATTCTCAGATGGGAGAAGAAAGAATATCCCATTGTTTCCTTTGGGTATCCTACGGAAGAATACACTTTAAAAGATCTAGGTCAAGTTTGTCAGGTTTTGACGAGTATCATGCATAACAAATGCCTCACGAAGTAAAAAAAACCCAGACTCTTAAGTAAGACAGCTTAGGAGCTTGGCCGATGCCAAATAACTCGTATGGTGTCTTATCAACCTTCTTAGATGGAACCATGTTGAGAATGCGAGCAGCAGTCTCAAGGGCATAATCCCAAAAGGACTTTGGTAGAGTAGTTTGACTCATCATTGATCGAACCATGTCTAGCAGTGTTCGATTTCTCCTCTCTGACACTCCATTGTTCTGTGGCGTGTAGGGAGGAGTGCGATGGGCAATAATCCCATGCTCCTTAAGATGATCTAAAAACTCTTGACTCATATATTCACCTCCACGATCAGAACGTAGTGACTTAATGGTCTTCCCGAGTTGGTTTTCTACTTCCTTTTGAAATACCTTAAAGGTTTCAAACACTTCATGTTTATGTTTCAGCAAGTAAACATAACCATAACGACTGAAATCGTCAGTGAAAGTAACGAAGTAGCTAGCTCCTTGTCTTGACACTATTCTAAATGGGCCACATACATCGGTGTGTATTAGTCCAAGTAGATCTTTAGCCCTTTCCACTTGATGTGAATAGGGTTTTCTAGCCATCTTACCAGACAAGCATGAAACACATTTTCCTAATGACTCAATGTCAATAGAATTGAGAAGTCCATCATGTTGCAACTTTTCAATGCGTTTTCTTGCTAATGAGTCCAAGACGACAGTGCCACAAGAGAGAAGAGTCTAAATTAATTTATGGTCTTTATTAGTAAATTGCATACATAACCTATCGTTTGTAATAGAACTAGACATATCAATTTCCAAAAATGCCATCCGTGGAACAGCCATAAACATAAACTAGATTATCCTGTGACAACTGAAAAACAATGTTATCATCAAAACGATTAATAAATCCACGACAAACAAACGCTAAACTGAAATAACCATCTCAAGTGATAGAGGGAGCATAATACAAATGTTCAAGACGGAAATACTAATCTACTAGGGAGCTCAAAATGATAAGGAATCCAAATTGCTTCCACGGCTGCACGATGACCAACCCCCACGTACAGACTAAGCCGCCTGGTTTCAGCTTCCCTAACTTCCCGTAGACCCTGAGTAGTAATACAAATATGAGTACCACAACCATTGTCATATATCCAAGATTACTAGGGAATGATAGAGTCTTGGTGAAAATACTGAAGGCTAGTCTCCCTGAGTAGCTTCTCTTTTCATCAACTCGGTGAGATCCACGGACAGTGTTTCCTTCCTCCATGCCCAACTTCACACACATTTGGTAGACAGATGGCGTCCTTGCTGGGTTATCCTTCATAGGTGGTGGAGAAGTCTTGGTATAGGAGCAAATGGAACATTTTTATGATCATAGCCCATCTTTTCTTTCATTTACCTTTCACCTCCTCTACCAGCTTTGTGCTCGGTTTAATTCTTTTGGTTTTTTCTGAACCCTCCTGCTCGTATTGAATAAGTGCAGGATAGCACTTTCTTTGGCAGCGATTCTTCATGCAGCTTAAGCATGGCATGTAGTTCATTCACGGTCTTCCCCATGCCGTGCATATTGAAATTCTGCACGAAGCTGGTAAAATCCTTGTTGAGAGAGACTAAGATAAGACTCACTGCAAGATTTTGACCAACTGGTTGACCGAGTCGCTCCCAAATTGTCAATGTAGGCCCTTCAATCTTAAGAAATGGAGCTAACCGATGACCCTCCTCCTGCATGCAAGTGTGAAATTCTCTCACAGTCTGCAGATAGTTCCCTTTCAGCTGTTTGGAAAAACATAAGCTTATAGTTCCTGAGGCCATTCCATAAGCAGCCAAGAAGGGAGCTAGATTTCGTTGGATATCTAGGTCCATGGTCAATAACATGAGTACAACAACTTCCCTTTGCCCTTTAACCCATGCAGCGTGAGCTGCAAGGTCCTGAGGAGGGATTTGCTCTCCAGGTTGTGCAACGGTTCAGCGCAGGATATGGATGCTCAAGGTAGTATTCCTTGTCTTCAGTTGAAAGTACCAAACGAAGTTGTCTGTACCAATCAATGAAGTTGGGTCCAGTGAGTTTTTGTTTCTCAAAGAAACTCCTGAATACCGAATTGTTTCCGACTGAGGTAGTCATCTACAATAAAAGTTCAAACAATTAGTATTTTCGATAATTAAATTCTTAATAGAATTAACTACCCAATTAATTTACTAATTAAGACTAAGATCCAACTTGCAGTCCCACTTATTACCCAAGGTCTGACCAGGATGTAAACAAGTGGGGCAAGAGGTAAGCGTCGAGCGTTAATTGCATTTTTAATGCAACTCTTAGATTTATGATACTTGTCAAAACATTAGTCAGCTTGTAATAATGTTAAGAGCATGTTTAGTATCATCTTATGCCTCGGGTCCAGGGTCTGACCAAGAGACTCGAATTAAGTCGACCAAACGAGAACTTGTGAAAATCGTCAAAGGTCTGACCAGTAGACGAAATTCACCATGGGTTGGTATGGGTCCAGGGTCTGACCAAGAGACTCAAACCAATTGCACGTGTTCTACGATTGGGTGGCATAGACTTAAAATTTTCTAGGGGTATTCACATAAATGTGTCAAAACGTGTACAAAGAAGCATGTAAACAGCTTTGTAACACTTGTTTAAAAACTTTTAATAATGACACTGTAGTGACATTCCATGGTTCACGGTAACTCCAATCGAACTCGCAAAGAAGCGGAGAAAAAGGTCAGCGCGAAGCGTATTAAAAACCTTATTTCTTTAGGGAATTACGTAAAAACAACCCGGCTTAAACATCTCTTGTAGTCTTCTAGTGGATGAGCCGTACTTCCCATGAGTCCATAGCGTCCAGTTTTTAATTCATGAAAAACAAGTTTCAGTAGTTTAGTCTTATTAATTTTTACAAAAACAATTTTCCACGAAACAAATGGTTGGTCACTATGAGCATGCATTTAGCGTGTAAAATTAATAGACTACATTTACATCATCTTTTAGTCATATGGCATATTAAATTTGGCGCGTAAACAATTTAGACATTTAATAATCATGCATACAAAGATTCATAATCAAAAGATGACATTAAGCATACATGTAAACATGTAAAATCCGAGTTCTCTCGCGAGTCTTCCCCAAATTGGGGAACCATAAGACCCTCACTAGGTTTTCTGCTAAAGTGCCTAGATCGCCCCATTCACCACATATTGTGATTGAGTGGGTCTTATAGCCGGAATAGGCAATTAATTAAAAGGAATCATGCAAGCTAAATTAACAATTTTAATTTTCCTTTTAACCTATATTAACCTTTAATAGTTTTCAGGACTATGTTTTAATTATAGGCATGTAAACTAGGCATATATTAAAACAAAGCGTGTAACACATAAAGCTAAAACGAGGTGGCTCGTGATGCCACTGTTGGGATTTAAATACCTAGGTAACTAGTTTAGCCACGAGTACGCAGCGGATAGGACCTAGTAATAGCATATGGTTAACACAAATAAAAGGTAAATAGAAACGCGTACCTTTTGTTAATATGATCAAGAAAACGAAACAAGCAACTAAAATAATTGCCTCTACGGTTGCTCACACAATCACGTCAACCGAACACGTTAAGCTATGCTAGGCTTAACTTCACTAACTAACAACCTTTGTATCAATCCCGATTACCACGCAAACTCTTGAACTAGTAACCGAATAAACAAGAACCGAATTAGGCAAGAACCGAATTAGGGTTTGTAAACTCTAATCAAACCGAAAATTCCTTGCACCGAATTTCAGCAACCCGAAACCCTTTAGGGTTTTATTCTTCGAACAGAAACCAAACAAACACCTTGTATGTGATTCTTGATTATCGAACTTCAACCCACAATCACCACGTGCATATACTTGTTATGTCGAGCTAGGAAGTAAACAAGTAAGGATCGATTACACCTTAAAGTAGAATCGAATGTGATGAAAACTAGAACCGAAAATCACACAAACTCTTGATAGTTTTCTGTTGCAATCGGTAGGAAGAAAGAACAAAGAAAACCGAATGATGTTGAAGGTTTTAAGGATATGTCGTGTGGAATGAGCTATGGGGTGATGGGTATTTATAACCCATTATCCCTAGCCAAATTCAACTAGGATACAATTCCTAGTCCCGTCACAATTCCTTTTTTTCTTTTGTTCTCCTTATTCACCAATCGAACAAACACCCCCTCTTAATCCTCCTTAGGAAAACCGGCCACCCTTGGGTTCGAGTGTTGTTCATTTATAGTCCTTGTGAATTATATAAAACGTGAAGTATAAAACGTGTTCTCCGTGTATTAACGTGTGTGCCCCCAATAGGCTCACATATTCGTAATGTATTCGTGTTATTCGACTGCCATATTCCAACAAGGGCTTATGTTATAAGCTTTAATTTTCTGGCTTATTTAAAGACTTATGAGATTATATAAGTTTATTATATCATAACAAATTTATATAAGTTTTCAAGTCTCAATATAAGCTATAAAAGTGGGGCTTATGAAATATAAGCTCAAATCAAATTTGTTTTTGGTTTATATTTCATAAGCTCTAATTTTTTGGCTTATATTTCATAAGCTCTAATTTTCTAGCTTATTTTGAGACATATGAGTTTATATAAGTTTATGATATCATAATAAACTTATATAATCTAGCAAGTCTTAAAATAAGTCGATTAATTAGAGCTTATGAAATATAAGTCCAAATGGGCTTATGTTTCATAAGCTGAAATAAACACCTCTTAACTTTAAAAAGCGTCAGGTACATTTAATGCCGCCGTGTAAGTGCTGTTAAAACTATATGTGACAACACAAATTTTGAGTCACTAAAATAGTTCATGTATATTTAGAAAGGCAAAAAGTATAAATATAAAAATTTAGCATAAAAATAGCAAAAACTACACTAAATTTCTTTTGTAAGGGCCATCACTCTCTTCAAGATCAACTAAGCTCCGGTCATTATTGTCATATCAATACATTTGTTCATGACACCATAATCTACCATAATATAAAGGGAAAATTCTCAAAGATGACCAAAAATAATAGTGATAGTCACCCTATGCCCAAAAAACATTTCTAACCCAAAATAGATCAGGGTGACTGGGCGATTGGACAACTTAATCAGAAGCCGCCATGTGTCTGTATGTGTAAAGTATTATTTGTTTGGGCAACTAGTACTTCGGTTAAACATTTTAATCCTATCTCATACATACAGGCTTCCTTATCATCAAATATCTTATGTGCAGCTAACTTAACACCATGACTATGGTAATATCTAGTTTTAAGATCAAGAATAGGTGCATGTGGGGTGGTTGGCATATACGTTAGTGTTTTTTTTTCATTCATGAGTAACTTGTTTATCAAACAAAGGGATATTAAGATCAATATCTAAGGGTTTAGAAGATGAAGAACGAGTTACCTCAATGGTTTTTTCAAAGGATTTTATGAAAACACTCTTAACTACATCACCTGATTCTAAAACTTCCTTCAAGAAATAATCTACATCATCGTCGTCGATTATGTTGATTGAGTTTGAACCAAAGTTGTAAGATAACAAAATTTGTTTGTTATCCTCAACATTGAACTTTTTTCGTACGTAACACATAAAATTTGATTGAGTAATATTCTTTGGGAGTAATACACCACATTTGATTTCTTCATAAAGCAAAAAAACCTTGAATTTTGAGGATGAATGAGAGCTCATTAAGTTGTGTTTTACATGTAATGCCTATATCCAATGATCAAATGAAATACATATACAAACTTTTGCCATAAATACACACACCTACTAGTCGTCCTATCTCCTCAACTACTAGTCACCCTGGAATTTTTACTTTTCTCATGAACACATAAACCTACTAAACAACCAATTGTACTACTATAAGTACAAATATTAATTGTTAAATTAAAACATTTATTTCTTTTTCAATTATGTTTAAATGTAGCAAGAATATAAGCAAAAATAATTACAAAGAAATGGAAAGAATCCACATGGTCGAAAGAATCACAGCCTCAAACATGTTTGTGAGATTAGGCGAGAAGCTTGCACGGTTTTCAAGTGAGAGAATGTCACTTATGCTGTTAATTTAGACATTGTCAATCTTCCATCATTGAACAAATATGATACGGGATTGTTTGGTTCCAAAATGCTAACATAGCATAAATGTTTTAGCATACAAAACAATTTGTTTTTACAAAATAAACTATCATAAAATACCACATGTTTTTAACTAGGACAACATAATTATGAAATTTAAACAAACAAATACTGATATCATCCACCACATTCATAAGACACATTTTTTTGGCCAAATTGTTGTTTAACCTTAGCCTGCACAATACAACATGATTCAAATAATAAGGTTCATAATAAACAAGGTGTGACAAAACAAAGTAACAAGGTTCAGATTAGCTGAAAACGATACATTGTAGAACGAAAATTACCATTCTAGATAAACTTAACGGGATAAAAACACTATGCTAAGAACATATAATATAGTTCACGATCTGGGTAAGGTAGAAGAATTAGTGATTCTTTGTATGGTCCAATATAGAAAGAACCAGCAACTCCTTCGATACCGAGGTTCTGAAGTGATTGTGTAAATCGATTGTACACTTGTACAAAATTAGCAAGTTGGTGGGCGCCTGGTACTTCAACTATTGGTAACGGTATTTCATCGTTAGTAAAACAAAGTAAATTAACGTAATTAGGGGTGAAAATGACGAAAAGTAAGGTAAACGATGTTACAGATGCAACATCAACCAATAAAGACCAACCACAACACAAATAGCAATCAGTTTCATCCGTGCTTCCAGTTACTATCAGAGAGTTTCCAAGACTTTAAATACAAATTGGGACTGTTAGGCCGTCTCTAAAAATGGCATCTATGTCATGGACTTGAAACGAATGGGCAATCAAATCAAATGAAACAAGTAGGTGTTTTTGAACAAAACCCCATCATCATTAACAAACCTTTCATGGCCATCCCAAAAGAGTAACCGACCTACAACTGCCTGCGATGACCGTTTAAATCTGATAGATTTCATGTGCAAACAGTCATTCTCAAGTTTATTCCAGTCCATAAAGCTCAAAGTAAAGACGGACACTGTCACACCCCCAAACGGGGCCTGGACGGAATACGTGTCTGGAGGCATGACGTCATCGCATGCATCGCACAAGATCAAGTGAACGACCACTATATGGACTGATAAAACATAACTCGTTGCTTTGGATAAATTAAAATAAGTCTTACAATATTCTTGACATAAATGAAATAGTTTTAGCGGAAGCTTAAGTAAAATGCAGCGGAATCATAACATGTTTCTAAGACAACGAGTATTTAAGTTTAAGGATAAACATTCTTGGAAGACACCCAACAATGCATGCAACATCAAATAGCACTTCAAGAACAATCCAGTTAAGCACCTAAGAAAACATGCTTAAAACAGTCAACATAAAGTTGGTGAATTCATAGGTTTGAATTGATGTAAGGTTGGACCACAAGATTTTAAAAGTGATGTGACTATTATAACAGATACAATATCACATGAAAAGTATTTACGTTGCGCTAAGCTCATGACACCGATGCTAAATTAGAAGATACATATAATATGCAAAGTGATGATACTGCCCTACAGATGTCTGACCAAGACACCCCAAAGAGTTTCCGACATGATATATATCCGTTCGTTCATTGACACAGAATCAAGTAAGTGCTTGCTTACCCGGATAGGGATAATTAGTCCCAAATAGATATATCTATAACATTCACGCTTACTTACCCAATCCGTCGCTCATAAGTAATTAACGGTTCATGATGGTTCGGGCATGATAGTGGTCTAATCGCTACTTAGGCAACACGTAAACAAGAAATAATAATTGAAAACACTTGTTGTCCAAAATTTTAAAACAAGCAATGTTTCTCACCCCAAAATAGTAAAGTTGAAATCATAAAACATGAGGCTATGAACTCACCTTAGAGCGATGAGCGAATGATATTCACGTAAGAGAAAGATGATACATAATCCTAGCCGTCACCTAAAGGAATGACGCGTCTTAGGACTAAGATAAAAATACGAAACCAAAAGCAAGACGCTTATCAATGAGAAGGCATCCATATGTGTTTGTGTCTTAGTTTTTTTAAGAAAACATGATCGAGTGAAAGTACAAATTTACATTAAACCCCGACATTTATTCAAAAGTTACTATTTTTAGGAAGTTTCTATTTTAGGAAAGTTAAATATATTCAGACATTATACCGTCCCCTATATTTGTTAGTTTCCATATTCTCAAAAACTCACTATGCATCTTAAACGCCTAACTTATATATCTGTCTCGTCAAAATATTCCAAAAGTTACTATTTTTAGAACCCTACGTTTTCATACATCCCAACATCACATAAATAAGTTCTTAACATTTTTAATGACTCTACTTAGTTTACTAGTGTTTGTATATGTTTCGCCAATGTTTTAGAACCTCAAAAATGTCCGAAAGTGTCCGAAAACCTCATTTATAATTCCAAACAGCAAGCTTGTTATAGTGCTTTGCCGAAAAATGTTTCAAACTTCATTTGGTCATAACTTGTTTGTTTTAAGTCCGTTTTCGACGATCCATATACCGAAACGAGCGAGGAATCATATACTATCATAATATTATGTTTCTAACACCTTTAAACATTTTTAAACATCTTTTAGCCTAGGTTAAGGATTCAGACAGCAAGCTTTATTCGCCAAAACGCAACCAAAAATCACCCAAACTTCGCATTAGTGCCTATTCTAGCCCTAATCTCTATCCACAAATATTTCGCCATCAAAACCACAATCAATACTAACATAATCCTATCATTTCTATTGTTTCAACACTCATTATCACTCATACTCAAAACCAAAACTTTTTGTAAATCAAAGAACCATAAAACAATACTAGTTTATGTTTTAACTTGTTTATTTTCAAAAACCACAAACACATAAGCTTGAAACTTGAGAATGATTCAAGAACCATAAAGAAATCACAAGATATGTAATATAACACTTACAAGAAGAAGATGAGTCAAGTAACACACAAGATCTAACCAAAACCTTAGATCTATAAAAACCCCAAGATGATCTTGCAAAACCCACTTGATGAACCAAAACCCTAACTTATGAAATCTTGAGTAACCCTTGAAATCAAAGAAACCCTTCTTGGAAACACCTTATATATGAATGAAAATGATCTTGGAATAGTTATATCTTGCTAGAAATCAAAGATATGAAAGTGTTTGTGTGTGTGTTGTTTGCCGTGAGCAAAAAGAAGAGAAGAGGGAGAGAAAAACTTTTTGGTGGCTTGAAAATGAAGAGTGTATGTGGAGGTCGTAGAGACTTCACAGGAAGCTTTATAATCCCCTAGGCAGTGTACCTAGTCGTTGCAGTGTAGTATAGGCAAGACTCGGGGGTTGTCATCGTTCTCTAGGGGAATATGTTGGGAAGGCTTGATCACGGTCTAACAAAATTCTAGGGTTTAAGAGAAGATTCTTTTTTTGTTTTTATATTTATATAAAAGCATGTAAATCATTGGTTTGAGAGGTTGGTTTGTTTAACTAATAACTAAACTAATTAATATCTAAACTACTGGTGATAACTTTATGATAAACAAATGTATTTACCTAATGATGCACTACTCCTCAGATTGCTTCTCCTAGATCCGTTGCTTTGTCACACTTGTGATGATCTGTGTAAGTATTTCCTATGTCATGAACGAATTACATGAACCTGCCGTTTATTTAATATTCCGTTAAGACAACGCACAAGTAAGGTAGTATGAAGACTATTACAAGGCCCTTAAGAGTATATTAAATGCATGTGAAATATCTTAAGAGGGATCAACCATATAATGGGTAAGGTAGTATGAAGACTGTTACCGATGGTATCCTTTCTACACACTTGTTGTTGATCCCAATAGAATAGATCTTGCTTAGCTTGTATAAGGCTAAGTTGTATTGAATAAATTCAAAACAACTATGATAGAAACTTTGATTGTGAATATCAAAGACTATGCAAAATCTAGTCAATGATACTAAGAAGAATTTTAATGAAACAATAATGAATAAGATCAATAACAAACAGTTTACCAAACTTTCAGCCTTAATATAATATGAACACTCTTAATAGTATTAGGGTTACAAAACCTTAAAGCTATGATAATTCTATGAATGACTCGATTTGATACTTTGATACTGATACATGGAATTCTATACCCTAGACCCTCCTTTTATACACCAAGGAGTTCTAATGGGATTACAATATTTTTCTAAGTTATCATGATCTTCTAAACAAATAACTTATACGTATCTTTTACAAAAATATCTCATGCATATCCCACAAGAAATCTTTATCTTTTATCTAAGCAGTCTTTATCCTTTCAGCAGTTGTAATCTTTCAGCAGTTGTAACTTGTAATCCAGCAACATTAACTTTCAACACCAACAGTAGTAACTTTTGTACCAGCAGCACTAACTGTGTACAAGCAGCATTAACTACTTAGTAAGTTTTCTTTAATCTTCATCAGCAGTACTAAGTTACACTAGCAGTACTAACTTTACTCTAGCAGTACTAACATTACTAGCAGTAGTAATATACACTAGCAGTAGTAACTTACACTAGCAGTACTAACTAGCAGTACTAACTACTTAGCATATTTTTCATTAAGATTACTAACAGCACTAATTTATGCTTAGCAGCAGTAACTAATACCTTAACAGCAATAACTTCAAGATCATCAAGAAGTCTTTTAATCCTAACACTTGCGTTTCCCTAGACATGTCAACAACGATATAGACAAAAACTGATTTTTTAAAGCCTAACGCACACATTCATCAACAAGAAGCAAAATCAAAAGGATCTACATCCTAAGTTTCATGCAATCATAGATAAATACGAAGGAGGGTTCAGCCTCGCATCTTATAAAGAAAGCAAGAAGATAAATCAATCAAACAACACATAGACATATTGAATAATTAATGATAAATAACCTTACTTGATTAAAACATGGATTCAAAGTAGTACAATAGGGTTTTGAGGCCCTAAAAATGACCTATAAAGCTACTAGAATGACTCGGGTTCATCTCCCTAGGTTTATACAAAGTTACACACTTAAAACCCTAAAAACGGTTTTATATTTATAGAGATATCGACGTGACGGCGTCGCTTAGAAATCCTGACGCCGTCGCCACGTAGGTGATTCTCGATCCTCTTTAAGCCAGCCACGTCCTGACGCCGTCGCGAAATTCCTGACGCCGTCACTAGATACATCACGACGGCGTCGCTTTATGCCTGCGACGCCGTCTCCAGCCACTGTATGCATAAATCTTCAAGGGATTTGATGTAGGTCCGTAATCTTGTCTGTTTCTTCTCCAAATGAGCTCAAGTCACGTGTATTTCCTCCAAAAGTCATCCAAGTGCTAAAAACCTGAAAACAAACGATTAAGCACATAATCTGGGCATATTTGCATGATTTAGGGGGTTAAATGACCCCGAAATGGTGTATAAAATGACACCTTATCAAATACCCCTACACTTGGGATTTGCTTGTCCTCAAGCAAATGGGCTTTTCTACCTAGACAATAGCAATTTTAGGGTCATTTAACCTACTCTTAAAAAGTATTTTACAATACAACCTTCTAGACCTCGTAATTAAAAGCACAGAAAGTATATACTAGCACCTCACATAAGTGTTTGGGATTCTCTCTTTCACTCGGGTGTATAATTAATTATAACATAATGGGGAAACGAAAAATCAACACTCATTACCTGTCATAGCATATAAATTATCATAGGCTTGGTAAAGGATCAAACCTCCATCGCTACGCGCAAGCATTATTCATTACTATCTAAGAGGTCTTTTAAAGGGTTGTGGGGTGTAGGTGTAAGATAACATTAACGGAAACGAAAACGGATGGGATATATTTTGGTGGCTTTGGAGTGAAAGGGTTAGCTAATTATTTATAAGAATACACGTTGGTTGGGTTGCTAAGCCAAAGACTCGGACAAAATATACAAACTCTACACCAATCTCTTTCTTTTTCTTTTCTTGACTCTAATATAAAATAAGCAAATGGCAGCCCGTATATTTTTTCACTCTCTTTTTTTATATACATTATATATATATATATATATATATATATATATATATATATATATATATATATATATATATATATATATATA